>MU669025.1:0-16044 GCA_026770625.1 Nicotiana glauca
CCCCTGTGTTGAGTCCCCTAAGTCAAATGCAACATGATGCAAATATGCGTTCCTACTAGGGATCCGGCATGAAGTCACGTTATTCTAAGTTCAAAACCTAGGTATGTGTTCTATACTGGATACCCGAGCAGACAACTCGAGTCGAGGAAGGGGCAACGTACCGGGAACCAAAAGGCCATCCGGCTTAGTAACTTGTCCAACCTCTTTCTTATTTCAGGGTATTGACACTAACAGAATAGGGAGTCTTAACCAGTAAGCACATCTCGGAGTTGAGAACAGAAGGGTTTCGGCACAGTTTATACATACAGTTCAAATAATATCAAAGCGGTAAAAAACAACATTTTGCACATTAAGCACAGATAATATGCAAATATCAGATAATAAGCCAAATACAACAATTTATCATAAGCTCGAATTTCTAACCCTGAACCAGTGGTTCTGGGTTTGGATTAAAAATAATCCCCAGCAGAGTCGCCAGAGCTGTCACACCTCCTTTTTCACTTACACCCGCAAGGTATTATAAAGGGAGTTATTTCCAACTTGAAGTGACAATCGAAATGTGATTATTTAATTAAGAGATTCAGAGTCGCCACTTGAGAGATTTTATGGTGTCTCAAGTCACCGGTTTGAATCCCGAATCGAGGAAAAAGTTGACTCTATATTACAGTCTACGAACCAGAAATCCGGATAAGGAATTCTGTTAACTCGGGAGAATGTGTTAGGCATTCCCGAGTTTTGTGGTTCTAGCACGGTCGCTTAACTGTTGTATTCGGCTTAATTATCTGATTTTATAACATGCTTAAACTATGTGTAAATTTTAACCTTTTACCGCTTTTAATATTATTATTATTATTTTATAAGAATTGCAACATCGTGAAAACACATCTCAAACCATGTCACATCAATGTACCCGTAGTTATTGACATATTTCGACTCCGTTGAAATTTGGATTTGGGTCACATAAATGTGCACCCGAGTTTAAGAAGGTAAAATTATTAATACGCGCCTAAAAGGACTAGCGCGTTATTATTTTGGGGGAGGCCGTGAAATTCGCTAGACGGCTCATCCCGAAATCTAAGTATTTTTATATATTTAATGAGGGCCAAGCAACTATGTATTTGGTTTGGGCGAGGCTCGTCTCGTTTTTACTTTATTAAAGATCAAACTAAAGTAGCTAAGTTTTCTATTTTTTGTCTCTAAAGGTTAACTAATCCACTAATATAAACTCGGATCTTGAATTCAAGTCCGGATTCAAACAAAAAGAAAGACCTTTTAGCTTGAACCTGCTACCTAATTCAGAACCCAATTTTATATTTATGATTTAATTTCCATATTCCTAATATAATTTAAGCATAAAAGATGATTTATAGTGACTTTGGGCCTAGAGAGATTTCGCCCATTGGTTGGATGAATGGAGCAAAACTCTTCAACAAGAGGCAAAGCAAACTTCAGGTTTCATTTGTCCATGAATTGGACGTTTGAACCCATAATAGCCTATGCACTTATTATCAAATGTAAACTAGGTTCGTTACTTTAACTTTCACAATTTTGATAATCCAGCATTGTAGATAACTAATATATTGTTTCAAACATCCCCTAATTACCTAATATACAGACTAAGAACAACGAATAACATGGACTAAATTTATTTCAAAATAGTTATCCTTTGCTGATAGCAAGTGATTTATTAATGAGATATTCTATCTATTAGCCTAAGATCATTATTATGAATTAGAAAATCTGTTTAGTCCAATGGCTTGGTATTAATGTCAATCTACCTTTCTACTCGGACATATTTGTGACTTAACACAGGGATCAACTATTACTTAACTTAACAAAACTTATAACACTTTAATTTCAGCTGTCTAAATTACACTCCTACATTCAAGCTTTTGAAATTTGATTGACATAGCGAGATACCTTATGCATTTCACACCAATTTTTTACTTACTGAATGTGCCAAAATTCAAAGAGAAAGAAGAAAAGTTCAGATTAGCTTTAACAGTCCAATACAAATTTAATAAAACTAACTAGTTCGAATCAATTTGGCAACAGTCCTAATATTACAAATATATGATTTAAACAAATATTATATCCTTCAGTACCTATATAATACCAAACGAAAACTAACTGACTAATTTTAACAACTATTTATGGAAATAACAGAATTATTTTTCGCCTATAATGTTGAGAAGCATCTCCATTTATAACCTCCATTCAATTTACATTGGAATGATTCAGAGATATGTACCTGGATAAATAGAAAGGAAAAATGAGAAATCAATAGCAATTCACGCAACAACAGCAAAAGGCTATCTCAACCCAAACACAGCCTCACAACACCCAAGCTTAAACGACAGCAAGAGATTTAGAACCAGAAGAAAACACACTCGATTGTCCAATGCAATTTTACAGAATTTCAAGTACTTGATCTGAATCAAAATCAATACACAACCTTCAAAATGATCAATAAAACAGTATCACTCTGGATTTCTACTAACTCTAATGTTTTTGAGTTTTTGAAGTGATAAATTTTCGAATTTTGTATCTATTAGGACAGAATTTGCTTTGAGGAAACTTTCAGATTTTCCAAACCTTTGTATCCTATGTCTTTTCAACCTTTCTTCAATTATCTCTGTTATTTCCTTCTTTTTCTCTCAATGTATGTCTATGTATTTTCAGTGCCTGTGTATCTGTATTCTTTTTTTTTGAATGTATGTCCTCATTTTATCCTGATTTTCAAGCACTCTCAGTGGGTATTTAGTTAGTGTCCTTCCCATTATTATCCAACTTTTCATTTTTAATTCACCACTTAAACTTAATGCTGTTACAGTAGTGCCCTATTATCTTTGTTAGCAGCCCCTAAGTTGAACCTCTAGTTCTGTTAATTACCCCCTAAAAATTCCTTGTTAATATTATCCTAATAAGCTATAACCAAATCCTAGTTAAGAAATCTAACCACTAATTAAACAAGGCTGAAGTTAACTTAAGTTCAATTCATATCAGACAAATATTCAAGGATTCATCATATTCAGATCATAGTTTAAATTCAAATTCTGACTCAAATCCTTAACTATTGAAGTCCTGATTCCAAACTATTGTTATCAGTTCAAACAAACAAAACAGAATCGTTGAGAGATAATCAAACTCTTAGAAAATGAAGACAATCCAATTCAAGCAGTCATGGCACCAAACAAAAGGCATTGATAATGTGAGCAAAACTGAATATCAAATAGACGTCCAAGAAATTATTAGGCTTAAAACACAAAATTAAACACAGAAAGAAACCAAACGGATAACCTACTGGGAGAAAATATACCCTATGGTCATGCTATTCTATCAATCAAACCTGAAGAACTAATTGACGACATGTATTCTATCGACTATTCAAGCCATATTATACAACAATTATCGATAAACATATCAGAAAAAGATCACGGGTGATTCGAGTGGCATGTGACAGAAACAGTGAGTTATAAGGAAATTAATTAATCGACGAATCTACTCACATTGATTATGTAATTTACAACATATACCTAACAATAAACAGAAGAAAAATTCGACCAAATAAAAAGGTCTATTTTGGGAAGAAGAAGAACAATGAACAGAAAGAAAAATAAAACCACTATAACAACATAAATGAGTAAAAATAAACTAAAATAAAAGAGAGAAAATACCTCAGAGATGAATTTGGGAACAGACGAACCCAGGTTCGAACTCAGACTGGATTTTTGGGGTCAAACTGAACTTAACTGAGTGTTCTCAACTAAGAACACTTCGGCTAAGGTCAATTGGACACCCAAAACCTCATCAATTTGGACGGATTCCCAGTTTGGAATTTCTAGGGTTCTTGGGGTCTGATTTGAGGCTCGAACGATTCTAGCTAGATTCGAACCAAACCAAGAGTGGTTTGGTAACGAGGGAGGTCAGGGGAACGTCTGGTGTAAGTTTGGGGCCGGTTGGGGTTGGTTCATGTTTGGTTCGAATCTTCAAACGAAGATTCGAGAAGTTCTAGGAAGATTCGAACCAAATGGGTGGTGGAATCGGATTGGGGGTGGTTAGAAGGCCTTAGGGGGTTAATTTGGTGACCGGCGGCGTTGTTGCCGCCGAGTTTCAGGCGGAGGGGTCTTAAGGCGGCTAGGGTTTGGGAGGGGGATTGTCTCTGATAGAGACGATGATGAACATGGAAGGGAGGGGGTGTTTGGATTGGGGGGGCTGGGTAGAGATTAAGCTTATATAGGGGAGGGGGTGATTTGATCTTGGCCGTTGGATCATTGATGATCAACGGCCTTGATCTTTTCACTTAAGGGGATGACGTAGTTTGGCTCAGCTGTGAGACTGGTTCGGTCTTGGGGTGAAATGGGTCGGGTATGAAGGAGTGATTGAGGCCGTTGGATTGAATGGGATGAATGGCCCCGATCAAAGCTCTTGAAACGTCATCGTTTGGCCTTAGACGGGAGTTGTACTGGACAATTCGATTAGCTTGATCGATGGCTCAGATTTGATTTGCCAATACATCGTCGTTTGGTGAGGTCTGAGGGATCAAGAGATTGGACTGGGTCATGAAATGAATTGGGCCTGATTCTTGGTCTCAAATTTAAGCCCAAATCCGAATTTCTCTTCAATTTTCAACTCTTTTCTTTTCCTTCTTTATAATTAAATAAAATTCCTAATTAATTTATAAAATCAAAATAAAACTACACAGATATTAATTAATACTTAACAACAATTAACACGCCAATTAACATATTTAATTAAAATAAAATCATACAATGACAGCAAATAGAATAAAATACATATTTTTGTGATTTTCATTTTGTAAAACAAACTTAATTACTCTTAATTGTAAATTAAATCCCAATGATGCAAATGCAACATATTTTTGTATTTTTTGTTAATTTAAACAAACAAACATGCACAGACAAATGCAAACAATAAAAGGAAAATAACACAAAATTCACGACAATTGCAAACGACACAAAACTATATTATTTTGAATTTTTGGGAGTAATTCTCATATAGGGCAAAAATCACGTGCTCACACTTGGCCTTAGTTGAGACTCATCTCCAGGGAGTCAAAATGAAAAATCTAGCCTAGGCCAAGAAGATGAATGAGCTCGAGGTCAAACTTGCCGCAACTGGGGCTGAGGTTGTTGAAGCCAGGGATGAGGTTAAGAAGACAAAGGCCACGGTTGATAAGACCATCATTGTGTATCTAAAGGATGTCGAGGCTGCTCAAATGGTACTAAGGGAAGCCTCCAACCGGGAGAAACAGATCAGTGATTTTGCCAAATGCCAATCCCAGAGGGAGACCCTCAAAGAGATTCATGCTCGATGTTTTGACCTCACCGAGGAGATAGCCCAAGAAGAGTGCTCGAGGCCGATGCCAAGTTCCTTGTCTCCTCCTCCAACAATGAAGATGCTGAAGGCAGCCAAAACGGGTCCGATAATGAAGTTGGGCCCAAAGAAGAAGTTTCTCCTGAGGGAGAGACTATCCCTGGGCATAGATAGGATTTTCCTTTGTATTGTTCTTTTTGTAAGACTTTTCATCAATCTCTTGTATATATCTTTTTTCAAGTATATATAAAAGAAGAATTTCCTTGATCATTTTCTCGATATTTTCTGCCTTGTACAGTTCTTGTAATGACTTCATTATCTTTAACAGTGTGTTTGAGATTTTATCTCAGATGTTTTCTTTGAAATCGCCATGGTCGAGTTTGAATAAGTTTGAACTTTTGTACATAGACCTTTACGGGCTCGTGCTTGATAATGGTGAGTCCCCGAGCCATGATCAATCCATTATTTGTTTAGGACTGGGATAATCGAACCCTTGGGTTCGAATTGAGTGAGAGCGAGGTCTCGAACTCTAATTGTATTGTCCTTTCGGCCCTTAGGCTCTTTTATATTGGCCCTTAGGATCTTTTAGGTTGGCCCATAGGCTCTTTAAGGTCGGCCCTTAGGCTCTTTAAGTTGGGCCAATTCAACCTCTAAAGCGGCTATAATTTTTCCCTCTTTTCAGCTAAACGACTTAGTGAAAATTTCTTTATGCCTTGGCATGTGCTTTTTGTACCCGTTGGTTTTTTCGAGGGTTCAATCGATCAGAACCCCATTTTGTAATCCATTTGTTTTAAGATAATTTAATACCTCTTGAGGTTTTTTCGAAGGCTGATATTATCGAAGCCTTTAAATTATTTGAGGGCTGATTTTATCGAAGCCCTTTTTTTATTTTCTTTGTCGAGGGTAGCCTTATTTAATCGGTTTTTTAAGTATTTGAATGCCTTTCACTTATGGAAGAAGTTTGACATCTCCGAGCCGCATTATTTTTGTCGTAGCCTCTTTGTATGACCGTAGTCTTTAATATGGATGTAGCCTTCGGGTGTGTCTCTTAGACTTGTTTCCAAATAACCTTTCAAACTTTTCCGAAAGGTTAGTCCCCAAGTATGATGGCCTTGGCCTTTGGGTCGAGGGATTCCCCTTTGAGGTTTATAAATTCGAGTTTAAATATTATAATGTGTTGACTATCGATGATAGTCCCCGAGTATTCGAAGTATATTTGTGTTTTGTCCCTTAAGCCATTTCTCACAGAATCACAAGTATGGAGTTCGTCTAATAGCAAATTTCTTTGAGACACAAAATGTTTTGATATAGAAAAAAAGCTTCTTAATTGATACATATGTAGATGTTTTGCCATCGGGCTCGACTATTCTATATGGACACAGTTCATCCGATTGTTTGGCCTATTACAAAGTTTTCCTATCGGGGCCCTCCTTGGCATGAAGTATTTCCTAAAAAATATAACCTCCGAGGGTGATTCCCCCCAGTATTCGAGGTTGATTGAAAAGAAGCCCTGGATATTGTTGAATTCTCCTTAGGTAGCACATAGTTGTAGCCTCATTAAAAACCTCGCCAAAAAACCCATTTGGGATAAAACCCAATCTAAGGGAAAAAGAGTGTAACGCGTGCTTTAAAACCTAAGCTCTTCGTGTAGAAAGGTGCCCTAGACGTCTTTGATCGAACACCTGCAATGAGTTAGTTTTAAATTCAAATGGAAAAAGGAGAAGATCATACCTTAGCAGTAATATCGTTTGAGCAGTGATACATTCCAATTGTTCGTCTTCCATCGTGCTAAGTTTGTAAGACCCTTTACTGACAACTCCGATGACTCGGTACACTCCTTCCTAATTCAGGCCTAGTTTCCCTTCATTCTGGTCTCGAGTATTGATGTGGTCCCAGATGAAGTCAATAACTTCTTTTTCTCTAACATTCTCGAAGGTATGTGCTTCCACCCATTTAGAAAGTAGTCAGTCATAAACAAAATAAATTTAGCTTTACCTAGGGCCATTGGTAGAGGTCTAACGATGTCCATTTCCCATTTTATGAAAGGCCACGGTGACAGGATTGAGTGAAGTTGCTCTCTGGGATGATGAATCATCGGTGCAAACCTTTGACATTTATCACACTTTTTAACAATAATACCCTGTTCTAATAATTTTTCGAATCAAAGACTCGGTATGACTCCCACAAGTGCCTTCGTGGATTTCTCATGGACATAATCGGTGTCCCTCGACCCTCAACATACTGCCAGTGGTCCATCAAACGTCCTCATGTACAATGTTCCATCTTCATCCAATGTGAACCTAGCAGCCTTGGTTTGTAGAGCCCTTACCTCTTTATAATCCGATGGGAGCTTTCCATTTTTCAAATATTCGATATACTTATTCCTCCAATCCCAAGTCAAACTTATAGAATTTATCTCGGCATGACCTTTCTCGACCAAAAATCTCGATAATTGGACAACAGTCCTAGGATAATATCATCTTCTTCAACCGATGATCCCAAGTTAGCAAGTGCATCGACCTCATTATTTTGTTCTCGAGGCACATGATCTAGAGTGCACTCCTTGAAGCCGTGCAAGGCTACCCGTAGCTTGTGCAAATATTTTGGCATCTTATCCTCTCGGACTTTGAAGCTTTTGTTTACTTGGTTCACCACCAACAGAGAATCGCACTTGGTTTCAATGACTTCTGCCCCTAAGCTTTTAGCTAGTTTGAGACCTGCAACCATGGCCTCATACTCGGCCTCATTAAGTCAACCTAGAAGTTTTAATAGATTGTCTAATAGTGTTACCTGTAGGTGGCTTCAAAATGAAGCCAAGCCCGAACCCTTTCACATTCAAGGCACCGTCCATGAAGAGGGTCCATACCCCTGATGATGTACCTAATATTAGCAGAAGTTCTTTTTCCACTTTGGGCACGAGGGTTGGTGTAAAATCGGCCATAGAGTCGGCCAAGATTTGAGACTTGATGGCTGTTCATGGTTGATATTTGATATCATACAAGTTCGACTACCCATTTGGCCAATCAGCATGATAGATCGGGCTTATGCAAAACATTTCAGGCTTATACAAAACACGGTTAGGAACCACGTTTTATATAGAAACGTAACTTCTTCTTTTTTACACTTAAAAATGTGTTTTGAGTCCAAAAGAACCATATTTAGGTTCTGAACTCCTATTTCAACTCCCTAGATTTGGATTCGACTTTTGAGCCTTTCAACAATTAACCAATTTAACCTTTCAAATATGTATTACGTATTCAAATTCGGTTGAACGAGAGGAGATAGAATCCAATTCCTTTAGATACTTCATTGTTTACCTCGAAAATATGAGTAACAATTAAACTTGTTTGTGGTTTTAAAAATATGTGATTTAGTTCAATACTAATTACTAACCAAGAAATAAAACATTTAAGTTAAGGAGATAAGTTGAATCAAACCAGTATTTAAGCAAGTCTCGACCTCGAGCTGTGACGGCCTCGAGGTTGGTCAACAAGAAAAGTAAAATAAAGACAGTAAAATTAAGAGACAATTTTGATGAAATGTGAGCAAGAAAGTAAGAGAGTATATTCTCTGCTAATGATTGATGATGATTATAAATGATTGGGGTCCCCTTTATATAATAGGGGAACCCTAAATATGGTACATTTCTATTTATAGTAAGGAATCTTATTGGGATAGCTGTCTAACCACCTAGTACGGATTCGTACTAACTCGTACAAATCTATTCAGGAATTTACGCCATGATCTTGGGGACATGGCAGGAATCTTGTTCTTTCTGTTACAAATCCATAACGACATCATCTCGGGGTTGGTCATACTTGGCTCCGATGTTCCTCGAGCACTTAGATCTTCGAACCTCGTATTCTGTCTTCGAGCTTGAGCTCGGTCTATATTGAACTTATTCTCGATGCGACCTCTCGAGCCTACAAAATCGGGGGCCTATGATTTTGACCTATACATTTATCTAATAAACTCTACCCATCTAGAACATAGATGGGGTATATCTCGCCAAACTGGATAAAGCTATTATTCTAATCTAGGCTCTAAACGAATATGTATATTAATTCATATCAATTAATTAGAAATTAATTCGAGGTAAGAGAGACCCATACAAATTAATCATGTGTCAGGAACCAGATTTGAACTAGTGACACGGGAATTTTCAGTCCTCTGCTCTACCAACTGAGTTATCCCGGCTATTCCCAATGTAGTATCCTCATTGTATTAGAGAACTGGGTCTATGTCAATTACAAGGACAAAAATAGATTATTTTTTTTATTATCAAATCTAGGGATTTCTTCGATCTTCAAAAAGATGAATTTGTAAGTTTCAGTGTGAGCAATGATATTGATAGGGAATAATTCAACTAGGGATTTCTTGCTCAAAGATGTTCAATTCTATGTGTATCATATATATCACAAGACTTGTGATAAGAGAAAGCCATTATGGCTCAAATCCATTTCTACAAGAATAGAGTGAATGAGTACGATCATTTCACCGGGAAGATCGCCCTCTCAATTCTAAGTTTTTTTTCTAGAAGTTTCAACCTTGTTGACGTCGTCCAGGAGGTCTAGCCAGTGAAGTCCAACTTAAGTACTGAACTGGCTTACTTAACTTAATAGGCTTGCCATCCATATCCAAATAGTAAATGCGCTGCTGAGCTCAAATGTCCGCTCGTCTGGCAAGTTGGGAGCAAGCACTTCCTCCCCTCTACTCTACCAGATCAATCACATTTGACACCTAAGGAAGGAGAATTAGTGGCACCTCCTTCGAGAAGAGCCCATATTCTTTCAGTAATACTATAAGATAGATTAGGCAAGACTTCATTTTCCTCCAACTCCGGGTCAAGGTTTGCATTTAGCTGGGGTAGAAGTTCGTTAGCAAGTGGAAAGTAAAAAGGGGGTCATTCTCTTCTAATTGAACTACTCTCATCCTGTACAGGGGCTAAGCTTACTTGAATTCCTTCATATTCAAGGGTTATAGGTTCCTCCTTTTCTTGAAGAAGAGGTGCATCCCCATTTCCTTCCGCCTTATTTCCATTTTCCTCTTCTGCCTCTCCCTCTTCGAGTCATCTTCGCTTCTTTTGAGAAGAAGGCTGTTCAAGCATAAGCTCATTGTATCTTTTGTTTATTTAGTTTAATTGGCTTCTTTGATAGAGGCTTATGGAAATAATTTGAAGGGCGGGATTGGTAGTCCAGTCTTCTTTGATGTCAGAATAATCATTATAATACGATGATAGCACTTGATTAGCAAGAAATTCCATGCTCTCCTCTTAGCAATGATCTGTCTAAGGCTACTTTCAAAACTGCAGATTCCGAATTCTTGGAAGCTATCAACATATCATCAACATATAAGAGAAGATATATAAATGAACCATCTTCAAGCTTGCGCAAATACACACAATGATTGTATTTGCTTCTCTTGTACCCTTGCTGTAACATAAACTTGTCAAATCGCTTATACCATTGTCTAGAAGATTTTTCAAGTTTGCACACCATATTTTCCTTTCCAGCAACTTTGAATCCTTTTGGCTGAGTCATATAGATTTCCTCCTCCAAGTTTCCATGTAAAAATGCAGTTTTTACAGCCATCTGAACTAGTTCCAAATCCAACTGTGCTACCAAAGCCAACATAATTCTAATGGAGGAATGTTTTACAACTGGAGAAAATACTTCATTGTAATCAATTTTCTCCTTTTGAGCATATCCTTTGGCCACCAATCTTTCTTTGTAGCGAACATCTACTTGGTTAGGAAATCCTTCCTTCTTTGCGTAAACCCATTTGCTTTCTTGCCCTTTGGGAGATTGACCAATCTCTATGTATAATTCTGATGAAGGGAGTGTATTTTATCATTCATGGCTATCCTCCACTTATCTTCTTCTAAACTCTGCGTCTTTATAAGTGGTCGGAATATCATCAGCTATAATTGAGGTGGCACAAGCCACCGTCTCTATGAGACGAACAGGTTTCGTTATTGTCCTTTTTGGCCTGCTGGTTGATATTGATTCAAGTTGTTGTTGAGGTTCCTAAGTTAGAATCTCCTATACTGGCTCTCCTTCCAGAGGGTAATCTTCATTTGTCTCCTCCTCTGCTTCTTGTGAAGGAAAAATAAATTTTCCCTCAAACTCCACCTGCTTAGAAGCACCTTCATTTTGTTTGGTATCTTCTGTTACCTTATTTACCATAGCAGATTCATCAAAGGTAACATCCCTGCTGGATATTACTTTCTTTGTCATAGGACACCATAAGCGATATCCTTTGACTCCAGAAGTAATTCCCATAAAAATAGCCTTCTTTGCCCTTGGATCTAATTTTGACTCTGTCACATGATAATATGCAGTTGAGCCAAACACGTGCAAAGAGACATAATCTACAGCAAGCTTTCCATACCATTTTTCAAATGGTGTCTTGCCATCAATAGCAGTAGATAGTAGACGATTAATGAGGTGGCATGCACATGTAATTGCCTCAGCCCAAAATTCTTTGCCCAAGCCAACATTGGACAACATACACCATACCTTCTCCAGCAAGGTCCGATTCATACGTTCTGCCACTCCATTCTGTTGTGGTGTATGTCTGACAGTGAAGTGTCGGACGATGCCATTATTTTCACAGACCTCTTTGAAATGATCATTTTTGTATTCACCTCCATTATCTGTGCGAATACACTTGATCCTCCTGCCTGTTTGATTCTCCACCATCGTCTTCCATTTGAGAAAAATTCTCAGCACATCTTTGCTCTTCATTGTNTTGCTCACAAAACTCCAAATTGCAAGCCTTTAGTCCCTTTAACAATCCTTGATCTGATAGAGTTTTCAAGCATTTTCCTCCAGCATGTCCCAAGCGCATGTGCCATAGCCTGGTTGCTTCTGCCTTTTTTTCGTCACTAGATGTCACTGTCGCTGTCCCAATAACTGTACTACCGAGAAAACAGTACATGTTATTGTTCTTCCAATTGGCCTTCATTACCACTAGTGCACCGGAGCATACTCTCATCACTCCATTTTCTGCAATAATTTTGAACCCTTTTGATTCTAGGGTTCCCACATAGATAAGATTTTCTTCAAACCCGGTACATATCGAACATCTGTTAATATTCTGATAATTCCATTATGGTTCCTTAATCGTATTGAACCAATGCCATATGAGGTAAGAGGAGTGTTATCCGCTGTTTGGACGACTCCATATTCTCCTTCTTGAAAGTCCACGAACCAGTCCTTGTTGGGACACATATGATAGCTACAAGCTGAGTCCATCAACCATATATCTGATGATGTTGATGACTCTGTTGTAACTAATGAGAAGTCTGAATCATCACAATCAGCTACATTTGAATCCATAATGGCCTTTCCATTATTATGTTTGGCCTTATTCTTCAACATCAGACAATCTTTCTTCCAGTGCCCCTTTTCTCGATAAAAGGCACATTCATCTTTGCTGGGTCTAGATCGTGACTTGGATCTTCCCTTCTTTGTTCTCGTTTGGTTTTGAGAACGACCCCTCACAAATAGTGCTTCTCCTTCTCCGCCCTTCTATTTTTCTCGCTTTCTTTGTTCATAGATGTACAAAGTCGAACAAACTTCTCTGAGAGAAACTTCATCATTTCCATGGAGTAGAGTAGTTTCAAGGTGCTCATACTCATCAGGAAGTGACACCAACAACATCAAGGCCAAGTCACCATCATCATAAGTTGTATCCATATTTTGCAAATCTGTGACCAACTTATTAAAACTGGTGATATGTTCATTCATCGTGGTACCAGGAACATAGGTGAAGTAAAACAGTCTCTTCCTCATGTACAATTTATTTTGACTGTTTTTCTTCAAAAAATTATCCTCTAGTACTTTCCATAATTTACTTGCAGAAGTTTTCTTTGTGTATGGATATTTCTGCTCTCTAGAAAGGTAGGATCGAATGGTACCGCAAGCAACACGATTAATAATTTTCCAATCTTCTTCTCCAATAACATCTGGTCTCTTTTCTTCAATGGCCAGATCTAGCCCTTGTTGAAAAAGGACATCTAGAACCTCGCCTTGCCACATCCCAAAATGTTCGGACCCGTCAAAAATTTTTACCGCAAATTTTGCATTTGACACAATTCTTGTCATAAGCGAAGATGCCAATGATGACGTATTGTTGACACTTGATGTAGATTCTTCTTGTTTATTGTCTCCTATCTTTGACACAAATATTATTTAATAGCTGACGACACAAATCAAGATTATTTCCTTTCTGGTGTGGAAGATCAGACTAAGCTGCAACCACAGAGCATACTCATACAGAACCTTGACTCAGTTACCAAGATAAATCTTTTCTGATGTGGAAGATCAGACTATGCTGCAACAACAGAGCATACTTAGACAGTAGCTTGGCTCTGATACCAATTGTTGTGGAAGCCAAATGTATATAGTGTGAATAAGTCACAACTACTATACCAAAAATTATGGCAGCCACCAAATAATAAATAAAATAATGAAGTAATAATAAAAGGAACACCAGAATTTACGAGGTTCAGCTAATTTTGCCTACTCCTCGGACACAACCAATATTTTATTCCACTCCAAAAATACAAGTTAAATAATACTAAAGAGAGAAGATAAAAATGCCTTAAGAAGATAAGAAGGCAAACGAGAGCTGTGTTTAAATCCTAAACAATAGGCCTCATTTTATAGGTGAAATTCCCATCCATATTTTGAGAACAACCGATGTGGGACAATTGCCAAACTTTAAGAATAGGCTCAAACAGCTAATGGTCTTAGGGTGTGATAATCTGACTGTTGAATTGGACACTCCTAATTTAATAAAGTTCCAATACCATAGTCATCCACTGTCAAAATTCAAATTGAAAGCTTCAGGTTTGCTGGAAGCCAGTTTCGGCTTGTTCCCAGAAACTGACGACAACCATTGGCACTCTAAGCTCATGAAATTTCTTGCTAACTTCAATCATTCCAAGGCTATTGGATTATCGTGCCACTGCGACTGGGTAATGCATCCCAGAAATTCTCTAGCTAGCTACGCTGCTTGAAGAAGCAGTTTGTTGTGTGTTTCTTATAAATTATTTTTTGTTTGTTTTGGATGCAGGCAATAGTTATACCAAAAGACCTGAGAGAAAACTTCCTTCCTCCCCTTTATGGTACTAATATTTTGCAAGTAAACCTTCAGAATCAATCGAAGTATTCAGTTGTCGACATTATTGATAGCATGCTTTGGATTTCTCCTCACCTGGGCACCCTATCTTTTATTACCCGAGCTCCTGGCTTGAAGACCCTCAAGGTAACAGTTTATCCTTTAAAGGCACTGAGTTAATAAAAGATTTAAAATAGTTAATTGTTACTCCAATAATTTTTTGTAAATTTTTTGAAGTTATTATATTGGTAAAGGACGACCATATTAGCCACACTCTTGCTTGCAACATTGAAACAAAAATCGCACTAGCGGTTTGTGATAATATTGAGTTTCTTCAGTTGCATCCACTTATAACCACTACTTGGGAACATATTCTTCAGAGATTTGAGGATCTTGTACTTTGCAGTGGGATTCAAGAACTTAAGAATAAGCACCACTTTAACGCTTTGAGTTTGTAGGTTTCAGCTACGGGTTATGACAAGCAAGCAGTAGCTAATCTGTTGCAGAAGCCAAATGTATATAGTGTGAATGAGTCAAAACTACTATACCAAAAATTATGACAGCCACCAAATAATAAATAAGACAATAACACAACAATAAAAGGAATACCAGAATTTACGAGGTTCGGCTAATTTTGCCTACTCCTCGGACACAACCAAATATTTTATTCCACTATAAAATACAAGTGAAATAATACTAAAGAGAGAAGATACAAATGCCTTAAGAAGATAAGAAGGAAAATGAGAGGTGTGTTTAAATCCTAAACATTAGGCCTTCTTTTATAGGGAGAAACTCTCCCCAATTTAAGTCCTTCACCGATGTGGGACTAAGTTTTGCCAAAATTCAACAAATCGGCAAAATTCCACATCTTCAATTTTCTCTCGGTAACAAATTTTAGTTGTGTCTTGATCTTCAATCTTTAGTGTTCAACAATATTGATCAAATCCAAACAATGTTGAAACTTGACCGCAGTCACCACTTTTGTCAGCATATCAGCAGGATTCTCTGTAGTATGAATTTTCTTCACCGTGACTCCACCTTCTTCTATGATTTCTCGCACGAAATGATACCGAACATCAATGTGCTTTGTCCTTGCATGATAAACTTGGTTCTTCGCTAATTGAATAGCACTTTGACTATCAAAAAAAATTGTGATACCTTTTTGTTCAATACCAAGCTCCTTTAGCAACCCCTGAAGCCAAATTGCCTCCTTCGCAGCCTCTGTAATAGCCATGTACTCTGCCTCTGTTGTAGACAAAGCAACTGTTGACTGCAAAGTAGACTTCCAACTAACTGTTACCTTTGCAAAAGTAAACACATAACCAGTAGTTGATCTTCGTTTGTCCAGATCACCCGCAAAATCTGAGTCACAATATCCAACTACAGACTGATTGTCTTCCTGCTCAAAACCTAACCCAACATCTACAGTATTATGAATATACCGTAGAGTCCACTTCACAGCTTGCCAATGCTCCTTTCCTGGATTATGCATATATCTGCTAATAACTCCAACATCTTGTGAAATGTCAGGTCTCGTATAGACCATTGCATACATCAAGCTACCAACAACATTTGCGTATG
>MU669025.1:16986-29357 GCA_026770625.1 Nicotiana glauca
TATGATTCTGATGAAGGGACTGTATTTCATCATTCATGGCAATCCTCCACTTATCTTCTTCTGAACTTTGGACTGTGTCTTTATAAGTGGTAGGAACATCATCAGCTACAATTGTGGTTGCACAAGCAACCGTCTCAATGAGACGAATAAGTTTCGTTATTGTCCTTTTTGGCTTGCTGGTTGCTATTGATTCAAGTTGTTGTTGAGGTTCCTGAGTTGGAATCTCCTCTACTGGCTCTCCTTCCAGAGGATAATCTTCATTTGTTTCCTCCTCTGTTTCTTGTGTAGGAAAAAATAAATTTTCCCTCAAACTCCACCTACTTAGAAACACCTTCATTTTGTTTGGTATCTTCTGTTACCTTATTTACCATAACAGATTCATCAAAGGTAACATCCCTGCTGAATATTACTTTCTTTGTCATAGGACACCATAAGCGATATACTTTGACTCCGGAAGTAATCCCCATAAAAATAGCCTTCTTTGCCCTTGGATCCAATTTTGACTCTGTCACATGATAATATGCAGTTGAGCCAAATACGTGCAAAGAGTCATAATCTACAGCAGGCTTTCCATACCATTTTTCAATCGGTATCTTCCCATCAATAGCAACAGATGGTAGACGATTAATGAGGTGGCATGCATATGTAATTGTCTCAGCACAAAATTCTTTGCCCAAGCCAGCATTGGACAACATACACCGTACCTTCTCCAGCAAGGTCCAGTTCATACGTTCTGCCACTCCATTCTATTGTGGTGTATGTCTGACAGTGACGTGTCGGACGATGCCATCATTTTCCCATACCTTATTGAAATGATCATTTTTGTATTTACCTCCATTGTCTGTACGAATACACTTGATCCTCCTGCATGTTTGATTGTCCACCATCGTCTTCCATTTGAGAAAAATTCTCAGCATTTAATCTTTGCTCTTCATTGTATACACCCATACTCTTCGGTAAAAATCATCAACAAAGGTTACAAAATAGTGCTTCCCACCTAATGAAGGTTTTTTGGAAGGACCCTAAACATCAGAGTGTACATAATCCAAAATGCCTTTAGTATTATGGATTGATGTACCAAATTTAACCCTTGTTTGTTTCCCTTTGACACAATGCTCGCAAAAATCCAAATTGCAAGTCTTTACCCCTTTCAACAGTCCTTGATCTGATAGAGTTTTTAAGGATTTTCCTCCAGCATGTCCCAAGCGCACGTGCCATAGCCTGGTTGCTTCTGCCTCTTTGTCGTCACTGGACGTCACTGTCGTTGTTCTAATAACTGTACTACCACAATAGCGGTACATGTTATTATTTTTCCGATTAGCCTTCATTACCACTAGTGCACCAGAGCATACTCTCATCACTCCATTTTCTGCAACGATTTTGAACCCTTTTGATTCTAGGACTTCCACAGAGATGAGATTTGTCTTCAAATTCGGTACATATCGAACATCTGTTAATGTTCTGATCATTCCATTATGGTTCCTTAATCGTATTGAACCAATGCCATATGAGGTAAGAGGGTTGTTATCCGCTGTGTGGATGACTCCATATTCTCCTTCTTGAAATTCCACGAACCAGTCCCTGTTGGGACACATGTGATAGCTACAAGCTGAGTCCATCAACCATATGTCTGATGATGTTGATGGCTCTGTTGTAACTAATAAGAAGTCTGAATCATCACAATCAGCTACATTTGAATCCATAATGGCCTTTCCATTGTTATGTTTGGCCTTATTCTTCAACTTTGGACAGTCTTTCTTCTAGTGCCCCTTTTCTCGACAAAAGGCACATTCTTCTTTGCTGGGTTTAGATCTTGAATTAGATCTTCCTTTCTTTGTCCTCGTTTGATTTTGAGGACGACCCCTCACAAACAGTGCTTCTCCTTCTCCGCCCTTCTATTTTTCTCGTTTTCTTTGTTCATAGCTGTACAAAGCCAAACAAACTTCTCTGAGTGAAACTTCATCATTTCCATGGAGTAGAGTATTTTCAAGGTGCTCGTACTCATCAGAAAGTGACGCCAACAACATTAAGGCCAAGTCACCATCATCATAAGTTGTATCCATATTTTGTAAATTTGTGACCAACTTATTGAAATTGATGATATGTTCATTCATCGTAGTACCGGGAACATAGGTGAAGTGAAACAGTCTCTTCTTCATGTACAATTTATTTTGACTGTTTTTCTTTAAAAATTTATCCTCCAGTGCTTTCCATAATTTACTTGCAGAAGTTTCCTTTATGTATGGATATTTCTGCTCTCTAGCAAGGTAGGATCGAATGGTACCGCAAGCAACACGGTTGATAATTTTCCAATCTTCTTCTCCAATAACATCTGATCTATTTTCTTCAATAGCAAGATCTAGCCCTTATTGAAATAGGACATCTAGAACCTCGCCTTGCCACATCCCAAAATGTTCGGACCCATCAAAAATTTCTATCGTAAATTTCGCATTTGGCACAATTCTTGTCCTAAGCGAAGATGCCAATGATGACGTTTTGTTGACACTTGATGTAGATTCTTCTTGTTTATTGTCTCCCATCTTTGACACAAATATTATTTAATAGCTGACGACACAAATCAAAATTATTTCCTTTCTGGTGTGGAAGATCAGACTAAGCTGCAACCACAGAGCATACTCAGACAGAACCTTGACTCAGTTAACAAGAAAAATCTTTTCTGATGTGGAAGATCAGACTGTGCTGCAACCACAGAGCATACTCAGTCAGAACCTTGACTCAGTTACCAAGATAAATCTTTTCTGATATGGAAGATCAGACTGTGCTGCAACCACATAGCATACTTATACAGTACCTTGGCTCTGATACCAATTGTTGCGGAAGCCAAATGTATATAGTGTGAATGAGTCATAACTACTATACCAAAAATTATTACAACCACCAAATAATAAATAAGACAATAACACAATAATAAAAGGAACACCAGAATTTATGAGGTTCGGCTAATTTTGCCTACTCCTCGGACACATCTAAATATTTTATTCCACTCTAAAATACAAGTGAAATAATACTAAAGAGAGAAGATACAAATGCCTTAAGAAGATAAGAAGGCAAATGAGAGGTGTGCTTAAATCCTAAACATTAGGCCTTCTTTTATTGGGAGAAACTCTCCCTAATTTAAGTCATTCACCGATGTGGGACTAAGTTTTGCCAAACTTCAACATAATCATGCTACTAATCTAGTATTAAAAATTGGTCATAACTTGGCAAAATCAGTGAATGCACTTGGTGTGGATATTTTGGCAAGAGTGGGTACTATAATGGGTCCTCAAAGGATTAACTATGAAAAATTTGGTTTCTCCGACAAAGAACTTACTGCGAGGAATATAGTTATCACTATTGTGTATGTTCCTTTTGTTCCCAAAAGCATTAGAGTTTATAGGAAGACTGTGATTACCAGAAAATTCGAGCTAGGAGATGAAATTCATGCTCTTGAGAAGGAAAATGACAAAGCTAGTAATGGTCGATTTGTTGAAGTGAGACAAGACCTTGATTATTTGAGGGACAAACTCCAGTTTGTGATGTTGAGGTATAAGAAAAAGAAGGAAAAAAGTGACAAGATTTGCAGGCTCAATCAAAAGAGCGATGAACTCATGTATGCATTACAAGAAGTTGAAAAGGGATATGATATCGTTAGAGCAACAAATCTTAGATATGAAGAACTCCAAGAAATGGTCGCTGCAATCGCAAATCTTAAGAGTGGTTCAAATGAAAATTTAATGTTAATGGAGTCCGTTAGAGAGACTGAACTTGCTATAGCTCTCACTGAGCAACTTTCAAATGATGAAAAGTTGATTTTAAGAAAAGAGGTGGATTGTTGGCTGCATTATATTTCCAGTGCTTCCAAACCTCTTTTTTATGCTCTTGATGGATTCATTGGTATCCAATTGTCTGAGACTTTTATCTTGGTGATATGTTATATGAATATAACATGTGATAGAGAAAGAGTGGACTTTACACTGTCCAGGAAGGATTCATTTGGAATCCATTTCTATGGTGAAAATCAACACGACTATCACTGTTCTTTCATCTTTGTTTCCTCTCTTGAACACTAACTCAAACCTTGTTCTTGGACGAAATGTCCTGCAAGAACACCAAAAAAAATGAGAATGGAAAAGACCCTTCCTCGAAGAGAGCTTTTCAAGGTATCCAGTTAGATCCCTGGGTAAAAGGGATCTTCAAGTAAAAAGGGAAGCGTTTTTGAGAACATAGGAGAGGCCGCTTCCTCATGTGCCTAAGAAGCCGAGGCCGGCACACTGTATATAATCTCTCTAGATGGCCAATGTGAACAGTTCAATCAAACTTCTTGAGGACAAGATTCTTATTGAGGACGAGAGTATTGTTATGAATCAGCCCATACTATATATTGGGCTGAGAATAGTTATTTAGCCAAGAAGAATTCAGAGGACTGGAAGGCCTTTAAAAAGGTTAATTTGGGATCCAGGCCCAATAAGTGCAATTAGAAATTAGTTAAAAGCATTAGGGGTTAGCTAGGATGGATTATGCGAGTTGTTATCTGAAAAACTCCCCTCTCATGGTCTCTCTCTTCCTCGTTTAATTCTCTCTGTGGCTCTGTCTCCTCATCTCCTTTCTTTCTATTGCTATTTCCTTAGTTTATGGCTATATCCTTTCCATTTCTATTGCAATCAGTTTATTTGAAAGTTTAATCAAGGCATCCTTTTGTTGAGATCATAACAGACTATAATCAAATAATCTTGCAAAGTTTAGGCCGCAAAAGCAGTTAGCCTTGGACTCTGTAAGCTCCTCATAGGTAGTGTGCTCGTTTGTTACAGAAACTGTGAAAGATGATGGAAAGGCCAGGACGGAAATTTTGCACTGTATGGCCTTTTTTATGCCACTCTTTAAATTGTGTTTGCTATTTAAAACATAGATAGCATTTACAATGTATTCAAAATATAGCCACAACTTAAAAAGAGATGCAGTGACCCGCTTATTGAACTTCAAGACGGTAGCCTATAGTTCAGTTCTTGCAATTCAAACTTAAAAGAACATGAAGTTCGATTCTAGTAGTTCTAAAGTTTGAACGATGGCAATTCGAACTTTGGGCCAGTGGACGGACCGCTAGCTCACTTGATTCTTGAAGCAGTAGCTCTGGCTCGAGAACTGGATGCTCACCGTTTATTATTAAATAAAGCAGATTACCTGGTCAAAATTTCTTTTTCATGAAATAGATGTGAAAAATTTCTTATTGTGAACAATTATTTTACTGGAAATATTTCTCAAATAAGTTCTTTTAATATTCTTCTAGCATTTGCAAATACTAAAATTCGAATTGCCAAACCACCAATATATAGATACTAAAACATTATCTTGTTTATGTCCAAAGGAGTACTATAACAACAATGTTATCAACAATATTACGAATAAACAAAAAGTGAAAAATCCACGTTATCAAAGTAACATAAATTATCACTGCTCGAGAAACCAACCGACACCCAAATTGTGCACCATTGCCTCTAATAAATCACCAGGCATAGCATGCATCGCGTTTCTTTCTCAATTTTTAAGGCCTAATTAATGTGTGTCTAACGAGGCAATAAGACATTTTAATAGACAACACAAAGCAAAAGATTCAAACAAAACAATGATAAGATTATAAGAGTAATAATGATAAGACAATAAGAGTAAGAAGCAGAAATCATCTGATATAAGGAAGCTGTCAGATTTAAATACAAAAAACAGTTTTCACTATTCAAACTCAGCAATACGCCAAGTTGTACCTCCCCAACAAAAGCTACTAATCAATTAACACCTCGCTAAGAGTTATATAAAAGTTTCATCGGTATGAGAAAACTGGATTTCATTCAAGGCAAAAACAAGTAGTACTGAACAAGAGTAAGCAAAAAAATAGAGACGATTGAACACTATGGACTTTTTGGCCAAACTGAACCTCCCTAACAATATGCATATAGTGCTCCCAGTTTAGCCTTGGGACAAACTTTCTATCCCTGCAAGATGATAAAATGATGTGAATTAGTTTTTATTTCCATGAAACTATCGCTTTTGGGAAATAGAAAACCTCAAGTACAAAATAAAACACTATTTACATCCACAGTACATGAGAATGATAAAATGAAGTAGATTAGTTTTAAATTTCAAGAAAAATAAAGTGATTTCTGAAATTAGGAGAAATTCATTTTTAGTTTTTTGGGTTAAGGAAGTCAATAGAAACTACTGAGAATGGGCAACCATTTGATAAGAAATCCATGACTAGGAACATCATGTCACGTACCATATATGTAGCTTCAAAGGATTCAGTTCCAATTAGAAAGAAAATTTTGGGTGAAAGGAATGATATTTCCAACTCTTGTGCAATCCATCCTTACAGCCTCAAAATTTGGACTAAAACCAGTTCACTAGATTCAACTTCTAGTAGTTCTGGAATTACCTATTTCTACTTCCTACAATTATGCCTCAGAATTTGATAATGATCAAGAACACAACTTTGTTGTTGATTCCTCGTACAAGTCATGTGACTCTCTCACTAATACCAACTTGTCACGATCCAAAATATCACCTTAAAAGTCATGATGAGACCTAATCTCTAAGACTAGGTAAGCCTATCACATAATAATATCGCACAGAATATAACAACTTAAATATAAAAAAAAACTGAGAAATAGGCCCCCTTCCCAAGGCCTAAGCATCTAGGCTACCAGCCAAATAGGTGTCATTAGGTCCTCAATTCAAATCAAGCAAAGTGGTTCTCTTGATTCTCAGAAATCTAATGATAATCAAGGGTCATTATAGTATGCTCAAGATTTCTCAAATCAACAAGGAAAAAAGAGGCAGTAACTTGGAGCCAGAAATGAAGATAGGGGTAAAAATGTTACGTTCAACATGATGAAGAAACAACATATTTGGCCTAAAGAAATGGTTATGTCGCTCATCACTTGATATTCTGTACCATCAGAGAATTCACCCTCATATACCCCATTAACTAGATTAATATTCTATGAGCAGTCATTCTATAGAAAAAATACAAAATGAAAAGAAATAGAGTAGGGAGGCATTGTCAGGCTAATAGAACTAAGGTTTTTCAGGCTCGTAAAGATATCGTCGGGCTAACGTAACTAAGGTTTTCCTGAATTGCAAAGAGGTTTTCTTTATCTCTCCATTGCTTCATACCTCAATGAAATAAAAAACTCCTATTTATATTTACAACATAATCCGGATAAGAAAAAAGGATTGGGTCCAATCCATCAAGTCTGGGCCTCTGTTAATCTGATTTCAAGGAGGCTGATAGAGGGAGAGATGCTCGTGAAAATAGCATGGGTTAGCCAGTTTTTGGATTGATTGAAAAATAGCCAGCGTTTGCAAAGTTATTGGAAAATTGCCTCTATTTTGCTGCAATACGAAATGTTCCAGCATGCACCTGTATATGAAATTCCAGCATATTACGCTGGAACTCCGGCACACGGAAAGTTCTAGCATAATATACTACATATTAGAGCATTATGTATAAACTTTTAGCATATTATGCTGGACTAGTATATTATGTTGGAACTCCAGTATATTATGCTGGAAGTTCACATGTAAAAAATTCGAACTCCAGTATATTATGCTTGAATATTTTCCGAATTTTGAACAGTATTTTTGTTCAGATTTATCCTTATATAAAAATTGGCTAAATTTCGATTACTTTTGAAATTGTTGCTTTTTTTTTCAATGACCATTTGTGAATTATGCTATTTTTGAATTTCACCGGGATGCTCTGCTATTGGGCTTTAACGTGCAATGGACTCCAATGGAAGTTTTTTTATATTATTTTAAGTAAAGTGTCTTTTTTAGCTGAACTTAATTAAGGCCCATCTCATTCTCATAGATAGCTATTTATGGAAGAAAGTCCGTAGTGTCCTCTGCACTTAATATATTTTTTCATATATAACAATTATGAAAAGCAATTAACTATTCTCAAGGTGTTCATAATAGTATAAATCATTCATAAATCCATCATGTATAATCTTCTATTACATTTAGGAAAAAGCTTGCATGAAGCTATTTGGGCCCACCAGCCCAGCGTATTACCTATAGCTATACTATCTAGAAATTGAAAATGCTCTTATGCGTTTAATAGTTTCTCCGTTTCTTTATTTGATAGAATGGTAGGAATATATTTTTTCAAACTCCAAGGAAACCTACATAACATTGACCGGTTGGAGCCTCTAGATGGTCCAGATGACAAGACTGTTTCTTACTACTTTAAGGTATGACTTCATTCAGTTTAGTTTAAATATGCCAAACTACATGGATGAACTCTTACATGGCACTAATTTTCATTTACACCGATAATTGTTCAATAGGTTAGACATCAAGTTAAGATGTCTAACTGAAAATAAGTTCCAAGTTAAGTGTCATATATGTATTTGGTGATTTAAGTATTCTTTTGAAAGTATGTACTTAATCATGATCTGTTTTGCAGGTACGCTACCAAAGTTGCAAAGAAGAGAACAAGTTTGTTGCGAAACTTGGCTTAAAAGATCACAAGTTGCCCACAGGAGATTCCTGCAACATGGCGTACACGGTAAGTTTCTGGAGTCCCGTTGCCTTAGTACACAAGAAATGAAGAGTTTTTAGCTTATTTTGATTTTTTTTATTACTTTTAGTATTGTGCAAATTGTGCGGCATAAAGGGTTGGGTTGATCTTGTTGGTCTTGGCAAGGCCTTACCTCTGGTGACACCAATGTCACCTTGATGTGCATTCATACATATGGGTTTGACCTGCTAGGGCCCTCTCTCAAAGGGGGGCTTCAGGATTTATAAGGTTAGTTCTTTTTCAAATTGGTGTGTTTCATATTTTCTTCACCCGCTAACTGGAACTTCATTCCAAACTCACTGTCATCTCCCTATCCAACCCGCTCAACATCCATGCAATTATGCATGCTCGCTTGGAGTTTGAAAAAGTATAATCATGTCATCCTATCAAATGAGGAAACACGGAAATCATTAATCATACCCCTTCTCCAACTCCTTTACCCCGTTCAATTTATGATAACAAGTTAGAAGCATGTGTTTAAGAAATAAATATTTAAAAAAAATATTATAGTCATAAAATAATGTGTTTCCAAAATTTTAAAAGTAGTATTTTTGGAATATACTAAAAAAATATATATATTTTCACATAGAATTGAGGTAGTGGGAGTATATATTATGTTAGCGTTTTTTTGTGTGAACGAGATGAGTTAAAATGTTTAAAAACCAATCATAAACATAAAAATTATGAAACAATAATTAGTTGGATTGAATATTTTATGAAGCCTAAAAATATTTTAAAGGTTTGTCATTAGTAACATATCAAGAAGCGTAATTAATGGATACTTCTAATACTAATAAATCTATAAAGCAAAAAATTAAATAATATAATTGAAAAAAGAAAAGTATGCCAACAAGCAAGTGGGTAGGCGCCTGGCTATTGATTGAATTGTTTTAGGGCAAATGCACAGATAATCATTCTCTGAGATGCTATTTAGAGATTAATCAGTACTTATTTTGTCCTAAAATATTAAACTGAAAATCTCAACTTTAAGACAACTTAGAACATTTTTATCCAAAAAAATTGAACTGAAAAATTAAAATTGAGAACGCATTGGTTAATTCTTAAATAGCAGCCCGTTAAAGAGGCTACCTTGTGTCATTTCTACATTGTTTTATGGCACTTCTTTCAAATAGTTATGGGACAACCCGTGTTTCTTTTAAAAAATAAATCAATATTTAGTCACGTTAGAAATAATATTTGTATGTAGTTGTTAATTTAAACAACGTGGAGTAACTATTATCAAAATGCAGAGTGCGCATTAAAGACCTAAATTACGAAATTCCTTTCTTGTGTTTCTTGTTATTTTCTTCTTCTGTATTTTCCCAATATGCTTACATTCATTTCCCGTGTCCTTTCTAGCTTGAATAAATTAAGTTAATGATTTTTTTATTCTATTTTTTATTCACTAAATCTACATTTGACCGGTTTTCCAGATGCTTCTTTTGCAAATTTACATACAGAAATCTGGTGAGGTGTGAGGTCTTTTTGACAAATAATGTTGTCTTTAAGTAGTACGTAATTTGTGTCCTATCTTCAAATTATAGGAAAATTTATCTATCAAAGTATATTTCTGAGACAGATATTGAACATATTCTTATTAGTTACTTTAAAATTTATTTTTTCCATTCAAATTTTCACTAAGTTGAATTGGAGGATTACATACTTTACTGTTTTACAAGTAGAAAAGAAATAAATAATAATGACAATCACGAAAGAAAATAGAACGGAAAGAAAGAAACGAAAAAATCTAAAATTTCCAAAGTTCCATTAATAATGAAAATAGATTCACATGTATTGATTAATCGAATTTTTTTCATTTTTCACAAAATATGCTTTATTTACATTTGTTAATCTTCTTCGGGAAGTGAATCATCCTTCCATGCAACATATTTATCGCGAGGCGAATATGGTGATATGGGCGCGCGCTCTTACGTAGGCCTCGCATGAATTAGTTGAAATTGAAATTATTTTTTGGAATTACCCTCCTTTACTTGCCTATTTTCATTTTCTGCAAAGATTACTATGGGACTGGGTCATCATGATTAGTTTTTTTTTTGAGAAAATTTCTTTCTTTAACTTAAGTTCCTTTCATTTAACCAAAACAAAATAAAAAAGATTCCTATGCAGAAGCTGAACACTTGGGCCCAAAAGCCATTCTTTTAAGGGGCAATTGCAGAGATAGCCATTTTCATGGATAGTATTTAGAGATTAGCCAGTACTTATTTTGTCCTAAAATCTTAAACTAAAACTCTGAACTTCAGGAAAACTCGGGACATTTTTGTTATGAAAAATTGAATTGAAAAAATTGAAATTCAGAATGCGCTGGCTAATTTGTAAATAGCAACCCTTTAGAGTGGCTACCTGATGTCATTTCTACGTCTTCTATAACCCGGCAGGCCATGGTAAAGATGATAACTACTACTTACCATCTAGTATCTGATAGTGACATACACGTTCAATCCATAGAGTTGGGCACTGCTGTAATGGAGAGGCATTTGCATCTATACCTGTTTTTTGTGTCACGTTTTAACTTGTGCCCGCTTTACAAAAAAATTACAAGCGTACCCGTTTTTTCGCATAATTTCAGCATACAGGGCTGAAGTAGTAAAGATAATCACGCAAAACTTCAGCATTCTAGTAGTTGGGCCTGAAGTTTAGCCCTAGAGCTGAAGTTTTTGTTTTGTTACTGTCGAACTTCAGCTCTAGAGCTGAAGTTTTTGTTTGTAACTGACGAACTTTAGCTCTAGAGCCGAAGTTTTTATTTGTAAGTTTCAGCTCTAGAGTTGAAGTTTTTGTTTTGTAACTGTCAAACTTCAATTCTAGAGCTAAAGTTTTTGTTTGTAAGCTTCAGCTCTAGAGCTGAAGTTTTTATTTTGTAACTCTCGAACTTCAACTCTAGAGCTGAAGTTTTTGTTTTGTAACTAGAGCTGCAGTTTTTGTTTGTAACTGGCTTTTTGTTTGCAAACTTCAGCTCTAGAGCTGAAGTTTTTGTTTGTACTAATATTTTACTTGGCTCTCCTCTCATGGAGTGGAAATTTTTTTAATCACTTGACTGCTTTTCCTGTACTTAGCAAAGACAGCTATAATCACTGGTGGTTTCATATGGATAACTCTTTGTACTTTTTGTAGCAAAGATGAGAGTAGTTAAATTGTCATTTATCCTTAATTATGGTGGTTCTTTGTTTAGGCGAAAAGTTGCTACAAATTACTTGGCCTACTTGTCATAGTTGTGTTTGTGTACGTATATCTTCCCTTCAAATATGTTACTCCATTCTACTTCATCACAGGTGGTTGCCGTTTTTTAGCTCAATAGATGACTCGTTCCAGTTCATGAAAAATCTGAACAAACAGTTAAGTTAAATCCATAACTATGCGTACGTAAAAGAATACTAATTGAGGCAAAACGAAGAAGAAATAATCTGGACCAATAACAACAGAAGAAAGAAGAAGAAAACGAAGGAGGAGGAGTGTCACACCCCTTTTTTACCCACCCCCAAAAATAATATATGTGTATGGATATTATGGTGGATTAAAAAGTTTTTTTCCAATTAAAGTGACAATTTTGAAATAGGGATTATTTTGTTTACAGAGTCGCCACTTGGAATTGATGTCTTAGGTGTTCCAAGTCACCATTTATTTGAATCCCTATTCAAAGGAAGATTTGACTCGTTTATATCTGATCACGCCCAAAGTATACCCTCTAAATAGGATTCTGCGGACGTTGCAAATAAAACCCAAGTATTAAGCTCAGGGTCGAATCCACAGAGAGTCAACCTAACAACTGCTATCTCTAAAC
>MU669025.1:32064-48965 GCA_026770625.1 Nicotiana glauca
AAGAGCATTTTGTCATCATATATATCATCAAAACAACATAAAAATGTGATTATTTAGGGCGTGATTATAGTCAAATTCACCTATTATCAATATCGGTCCGCGATAACAAAGTTCGGGTAAGGAATTCTGTTGACTAGGAAGAAGGTATAAGACATTCCCTGAGTCCCGTGGTTCAAGCACGGTCGCCTTATTGACTAAAAACTTGGCTTAAATTAATTTTGAATAACTATGATTTATTGGATTTCTATGTTTTACCTATCCATTTTATTTCTTGATTATTGGAATTATTAAAAAAATAATTTCGAAAATATTACGTTGTCATAACCACGCTACGCAAGCGAATGCGTGATCAAATAACAAATTTAATTAACTTGTCATAATCGCGCCTCGCAAACGAATTCGAAATCATAACAATCAATTATTTGTAGTACTTTTTTTAGAAATTACTATATTTGAGAAAATTAATTCTTGAAGATTATTAAAAGGAAGGTTAGCTATCGCGCCACGCAAGCGAATCCGCAATTTTAGTCAAGGATTGATTAAATTAAAAATTAACTAAAAACTAATGAATATTTTATGACCTTGTTGAATTAAATTATTGAATGTTGAAGATCACGCTACGTGAGCGGTTCCGTGAATAAACAAAGATTAGAGCGCGTCTACTAATTGCCTAGCGCATAAATTAATTTATTTGTAGTGATTAAGTAACAAAGTTATTTTAATTTAAGTGAAGAGGCTAATCTAATTGGTTTAGCATTTTTCTTTCCTCTGCTTTCACAATGGGACGAGTCCACGCCTAAACTTAACTAAAGGTTCAGTCATGATTAAATAAGAAGCTTTTATTATGAAAACGAGACAAAGTGTAATAAATAAGTAAGTAAAATACATAAATGAATAAACCATTTAAAGATCACATTAATTAAACTTATAATACACTACCCTTTTTATTCTTTAAATTTGACTATAGCGAATCTATCCGAATCATAAAACTATTTCAAATTGCAAAAACATAATCCGAAATTCTCCTCTTTATTTACTATACTAAACAACTATACAACTAACAAGCTTACAACAGCAATAAAACTTTAAACTTGACTAATAGAGAAAAGGATATCCCAAGAAAAGAAAAAAAATAGTTAAAAAAGGGGGATCTCTAGCCACACTTGAATTGAATCACTTACATTTACTTAAAACACAAAACAAATGCTTTAACGGAAATATAAACAAAAGGACAACAAATAAATACATTTGAACATACATTAGTAGGCTAGAGTTACTTGCTACAAATCCTTATGAAGGTGCTTAAAATGAATGTAAACTTTTTAGCACTCAAGCTTTATGCCGAAACTGGAAACTAAAAGCAATTGGCATTTACTATGCCTTTTTTCATCATTCATAGACATGAGAAAAATAATCTTAGACCCTCTTTTTGTTTGTTTGACAACATTTAAAGCATCATTTTAAAAGGACAATTTGCCTTGAACTTTAGCCATTTAAAGTGTGCATGGATACTTATTTAAGCATTAAAGAAAAGCTTGAAATTCAAGAACCCAAGTAACAAATTGAGCCATCGAAATATGTATCCTTTCACCTTCCAAGGAACAAAGCCAACTTCAAATGTAAATAAGCACAAATAAGAGAACCTGACTTCAAATCCAACACTTAAAAAAAGAAAAATCAGCTGCTAATAATAAGAGTAAAAGCTTTTAACTATTCTTTTTTCAAAGTGAAAACTAAACTTAAGGAAATCAAGATGAACCAAACATCCGTACTTTAGCACGTAAACCTGCTTGAGATATAAGACACAACTAGATAAACAACCATCCAGTATTGGTCTCTTTTCTTTTAACTACACAACACTAGAGTATGCTAAAAACACATGTCATATCCATTAATATTGAAAAATCTGCATTTCATTGGTTTAAGGCTTACCTATGTTGCAGAGAAATCAAAGCACAATATCCAACCAGTAGCAACTCAAACAACAACAGAAAACAGCTCAAGAATCTCCGAAAATTAACCCAGAAGCAACAGTCTTTTCAAGGAATTATACCAAAAATAGACTTTTAAAGGCACTAGTATTTCATGGAATGTCTAGAATTTGTAGGATGTGTATTTTTAGAGTAAAAGAACTTCAGATTATGTAATATGTATAAAGATGTTCAAAAAACCTCCCTTAAAGTGAAAGAAAGACCCTCCCTTTATAGGAGAGGGAAAACCTTGAGTTATCCTAGAAATCCGTCTAAAGGACAGTCTAAAGGACAGGTTTTTTAGAAAAATATGTCCAAACTACTCAAAGAACATATATTTTGGTCAAAAATCTGTCCAAAGAACAAACTTTTACCAATTATGAACAATCTTTGGAGTATTGTACTCCAAATAGTCCACAAACAGTAAAAAGTAAACCAAACATATACCCTACTTCATTATTTGCCTTTTACCTTCACAAACTAATATCAAACCATCATACTACTTTAAACAAGTCCAAAAACAGAAAATGTAGCATTTCAAACTTCAAAAATTAAACTATGGTATAATTAATTCAATACAAGATAAAATTCGATGATTAAGCAAATAACGTATGAACAGTGACATAAATAATCCAAATAAACTAACTGAATGAGGAGGCGATCAGAAACAGATTAAACAACACAACAAAAGAATAAAAGAAAGAAAAAAATTAAGACAAACTTGCAACTAATACTAATTATGAAGAAAACAGAAAATCAGTGAATAGAATTAAGATTTTGCCCGACAAGGGAACCTTATGCCGACTCGAGCAATCCGGAGAATGCCAAAGTCAATGAATAACATCGATCCGACCCTTGAACACCGATTTCTGGCGGGCAGACTTTAGAACAATGAAATTTCAGCAATTTGAATATTAATTCCATCGTCATGCCAACAAGAAATGGACGTTTTGGGCTCGGGGATAGGGCAGGAGAGAAGAGAAGGCCGCTGGCAACTTCGTCGGAATTTTGGTGGTCGGTTTTTAGGGTTAAGACCAACATGGAAAGATAGCTTTCGGTGAGCTTTATCTATGTATATAAAAATTAAGTGGTGAAAAGGGCTCAATCTTCCCGAATTTATGAAAAAATGGCGGCTAGGGTTTCGAATTTTCTTAGATTCATGGAGATTGGTGAGGATTTAAATTTGGGATTTGGATTCATGGAGAGGAGATTGAGAGGGTGAAACGGTGAAATTTTGGGGTCGTTTGGAAGATGGCCGTCGACGGTGGCAAATTTCGGCGGGCGCCGCCGCTGTGGGCTGCCTGCGGCAGTGGAGAGAGTGAAGAGAGTGAGGAGATGAGTTTAGGGTTTGGGTTGGGTGTGTAAATGAGGACCAAAATCTGATTTTAAGGGCCTTTAATACCTTTGAGGATATTGAATAAAGGCCATTGGATCAGAGTATAATGGAGGGCTGAGATTTGGTCTTAGCTTCACTTAATGAAACAACATAGTTTTGTCCTTAAAATACGTCGTTTTGGCCCCTAGCCTGGCAGCCCTTTTAATTGACCTTGATATTGCACTCTTAGCCACCTAACCATTTCAATTTTAGTCCATTTTCCTTAATCCTACTTATTAAACTAAATTTACAAAAATTAATTAATTAATTAAATAACTTATTCAAATGATCAATTAACTAGATTAATTGACCTATTGAATAACTAGTTAATCTCTAAATGCACAAAGGAAGAAAGAACTATATTTATTTTTGGTATTTTATGAAAGGAAATATTCAATTAAAGACACAAAATGGATAAAAATTATTAAAATAATAAAACACTAATGAATGTACGAGATGTTAAAATAGTGTAAAAATTAAGTGTTCACAGCTGCCCCTTTTTGCTCGAGAACATGGCGAGTTTTCGTGCAAAGAGAAGTGAATGCCATAGCTAATTTTTGCTCACATATCACTCCGATGGAAGCATTTTTTTTTAAAATGGTGACCGAACCTTGCTTCTGAGGTTGCCTACATATCCTTGGCTATAAAGGTATCAGGTCTGTGTAGTTCTCAAAATTTGGTAGTTAGGACTACGAGGCACTGGAGTTAAGACTGCTGCTGCTGTTGTTGTTGCTGGTACTGTTACTTGCTGCTTACTTCAAAATGAAAAGAGAAAGAACTATATATGTCTGCAAACTAAGAGTTACAAAATTCCTATCTATATGTCTTCTGGAGTCAAATCTTGATTCTTGACCTAGTCTCTTGTGTTGACCATGACTAGATCTTGATGCTCTTTGAAGAAAAGATTATGACTCAATCTCAGTTGCTTGCTTTATTGATCCGAAATTGAGAAGATGAATCTTTAGAAGCTGGGTTACTGACACATTGTCAAAGTTAACTCCAACTATCCTGTGATCGAAAGACTTCTTCCTTCTATTGATAACTGAAACTTCAAGCTTTGATTGTCACAACCTCTGCTTTACGGCGGGGCCTGCAAAGCCATCAAAGACGAATAAAATTTTCTGCCCCAGTTTGGCATTGATAAAATTTTGTGAGTTATTGGGTAAAGCTACAAATCAGCTTATTTTGTTTTAAAAGATGTAAAAACAATACTGAAGACTTCGAATCGAGTGTGCTTCTTTTAGGAGTAGAACTGATAAAGCTTAGACTAAGAGGTGCATCTCTCATGGGTGGCATTAGAATGACTATGAGATTAAAGGACTCTAACTAGGAATTGTATCTCCTAGGATTAATGACTCATATTAGAAAGTACGTCTCCTATTAGAATGAATAGAATGGACTCAAGCTAGGAAGTGTGTCTCCTACGAATGAGGCTGAAAGGTTTGGACTAGGAAGTGCGTCTCCTGAGATTAATGGTTCATATTAGGAAGTGAGTCTCCTAATGGAATATTTCAAAGTAGGAAGTGCGTCTCCTACGAGTGAGGTTGAAGGGCTTGGTCTAGGAAGTGCATCTACTAGGATTGATAGTTCAGTTTAGGAAGTGCGTCTCCTAATGGAATGACTCAAACTAGGAAGTGTATTTCCTACGATTGATGGTTCAGTTTAGGAAGTGCGTCTCCTAATAGAATGAATCACACTAGGAATGTGTTTCCTAGGATTGGAAGTTCAAATTAGGAAGTGCGTCTCCTATTGGAATAACTCAAACTAGGAAGTGCATATCCTAGGATTGGTTAAAAGGTTTGGACTAGGAAGTGCGTTTCCTAGGCTTAATGATTCAGATTAGGAAGTGCATCTCCTATTGGAATTTCTCAAACTAGGAAGTGCATCTCCTACGAATGAGGTTGAAAGGTTTGGACTAGGAAATGCGTCTCCTAGGATTGATTGTTCAGATTAGGAAGTGTGTCTCCTATTAGAATGACTCAAACTAGGAAGTGTGTCTCCTATGACTGAGGTTGAAAGACTTAGACTAGGAAGTGCGTCTCTTAGGAATGGTGGTTCATATTAGGAAGTGCGTCTCCTATTGGAATGACTCAAACTAGGAAGTGCGTCTCCCACGAGTGAGGTTTAAAGTTTTGGACTAGGAAGTGCGTCTCCTAGGATTGATGGTTCAGAGTAGGAAGTGCGTCTCCTATTAGAATGACTCAAACTAGGAAGTGTATCTCCTACGAGTGAGGTTGAAATTTTTGGACTAGGAAGTGAGTCTCCTAGGATTGATGGTTCAGAGTAGAAAGTGCGTCTCCTATTAGAATGACTTAAACTAGGAAATGCATCACCTACGAGTGAGGTTGAAGGACTTAGACTAGGAAGTGCGTCTCCTAGGATTGGTGGTTCATATTAGGAAGTGCGTCTCCTATTGGAATGACTCAAACTAGGAAGTGTGTCTCCCACGAGTGAGGTTAAAAGTCTCAGACTAGGAAGTGCATCTCCTAGGATTGGTGGTTCATATTAGGAAGTGAGTCTCCTATTGGAATGACTCAAACTAGGAAGTGCATCTCCTACGAGTGCGGTTGAAAGTTTTGGACTAGGAAGTGCGTCTCCTAGGATTGATGGTTCAGAGTAAGAAGTGCGTTTCCTATTAGAATGACTCAAACTAGGAAGTGCGTCTCCTAGAGTGAGGTTGAAGGTCTTGGGCTAGGAAGTGCGTCTCCTAGGATTAATGATTTATATTAGGAAGTGCATCTCCTATTGGAATTGCTCAAACTAGGAAGTGCATCTCCTGTTGAAAGGTTTGGACTAGGAAGTGCATCTCCTAGGATTGATGGTTCAGATTAGGAAGTGTGTCTCCTATCAGAATGACTCAAACTATGAAGTGCGTCTCCTACGAGTGAGGTTGAAAGACTTAGACTAGGAAGTGCATCTCCTAGGATTGGTAGTTCATATTAGGAAGTGTGTCTCCTATTGGAATGACTCAAACTAGGAAGTACGTCTCCTACGAGTGAGATTGAAATTTTTGGACTAGGAAGTGTGTCTCCTAGGATTGATGGTTTAGAGTAGGAAGTGCGTCTCCTATTAGAATGACTCAAACTAGGACGTGCGTCTGGTACGAGTGAGGTTGAAAGACTTAGACTAGGAAGTGTGTCTCCTACGAGTGAGGTTGAAAGTCTTAGACTAGGAAGTGCGTCTCCTATTGGAATGACTCAAACTAGGAAATGCGTCTCCTAGGAGTGAGGTTGAAAGTTTTGAACTAGGAAGTGTGTCTCCTAGGATTGATGGTTCAGAGTAGGAAGTGCGTCTCCTATTAGAATGAATCAAACTAGGAAGTGCGTCTCCTACGATTGAGGTTGAAATACTTAAACTAGGAAGTGCGTCTCCTAGGATTGGTGGTTCATATTATGAGGTTCTCTCCTATTGGAATGACTCAAACTAGGAAGTGTGTCTCCTACGAGTGAGGTTGAAAGTTTTGGACTAGGAAGTGCGTCTCCTAGGATTGATGGTTCAGAGTAGGAAGTGTGTCTCCTATCAGAATGACTCAAACTAGGAAATGCATCTCCTACGAGTGAGGTTGAAAGACTTGGAGGGAATGTAACCAAGGGTTGGCGCCCTGTACCACTTAGAAAGAATATAACCAGGGGTTGGCGCCCTGTATCACTAAGAATGAATGTAACCAGGGGTTGGCGCCCTGTATCAATAAGAGGGAATATATTCAAGTGTTGGCGCCTGTATCAGTGAGAAGAAATGTAACCAGGGGTTAGGATACCTTGTATGGAAATAGAACCTCACTAAAGAATGTTGTACCTTATATTGGAAAATATAGCTAGGGATTGGTGTACCCTATACTAAACATGCGATTAGGGAGTGGTGTGCCCTATGTCAAAATGGGACCTCAACTAAGGATTGATGTACCTTATGCTGGAAAATGCAGTGGTTGATTATGTGATTATAGGCATATCTAGAAAGAAAAAGCAGAGAGTTTGAAGAACTTACCTTTGGTGACCATTCGTCTTTTGAGAACTTCAATTCTACACTGCTTTGTTTCCTGCTTCAAACAAAGAAAAATTTGTGAGTTTAACAATGGTGGTCGGTTTGTGTCCTTGAATGCTCTGAGCAGTTTGAATCTGCGGCCACCTTGTTGTTAGAGAACTAATTTGCAAGTAATGGTACCAAACAGCTAGGAGGCTATGTACCATGTTCTGGAAACTTTGGCTTTCTAATGTCGCCTCTGACTGTTTCATAACCGGATGTCTAAGGTGTTGTTGAACCTTGTCTATGAAGCAAGTCTTCTCTTTGGCAGTTTTTTCCTTTAGAAATCAAACTTGATTATTTTGCATCTGATATTAGGTTATGTCTGTGGTGCTATCAACTTTGCCTATGAAGGAAGTCTTGCTTAGCGACCTTTTCAATTTCTTCGAAACACTTTGTTCGGCTTATCAGAGGAAATCACAGTTGGATTCATGCCTTTGTGAATGTCGCGCCGCGTATGGCCCACATTCTTTATTTTGCACTTCTAGGAAACACGGACCAATTTTGTGGCCCTTTCTTTATTGGCTTCTAAACAAATAGACCAACAAACTTTTGGAACTTCCGTTGGCATGGACCCTCAGATCTCGTTTAACTTCAACAAGCTTATTGTGCATGTTGCTTCCTGGCCTCTTCGATGTGCCAGGATAGAACTCGCTTTGTACAATTGAAAAGCTGGTAATAGATGTTGAAATCATTTCTCGGTTGTTTTAACAAGGACTGACCCAAAATAAAAATGCAAATGGACAAAATGACGCGATGTAAAAGTGAGAAGGAATAGTATTTAACTGAAAATGCCACTTTATGTGGAGAGAAAGAAAAAAAGAGCTCTTTTGAATATGGTAGCCAACTTTAATGATCATGACATGCATTTTGGACTAAGCGGTCGAATCTATCCAACCAATATGCCCTTTCTTCTTGTTGTTCTTTTTTTTCTTTGAAGTTAGCCTCTTTGTGCCAATCATTTGCATCAAATCACAACTCACCTTCCACCAGTGGTGCCCTGAAAGGTTTTTACCAACCGGCCTCTCTCATTTATTTATCTCTACTTACCATCGCCTTATAGTGCCCATGAGGATTTTCACCAATAAGACTCTTTCATTTCCATTCATGATCTCTTCTTTGTTTTCGCCTTTTTGTGTGAGCAACTTGACATTGTTCTACACTGTGTGACAACTTTTGCTTACTGCGTGTTTTCCTTGGAATTCTTAAGACTATTTGGAAGGTCTTTATTTGGAAGGCTTTTGGAGGGGGTTAGAAAGAAAGGGTCACATTAAGGCTAAAAATAGACTCAAATGATAGGGTTGTATATTTACAACTCTTGGAATCGACTCTTCATAAAAATATAATAATAAAAAACTAAAAAATAAAAAATCTGCCCCAGTTTCAGATACTGGGAAATTTTTATTTTTTCATTTGGATAGACTGAACCCTAGTGTAGAGCTGCCTACGTATCCTTTAAAGGAATCAAGTCAAACGTAGTTTAAACTTAAACAAAAGATTCCTTCGTTGTTTTTCTTTTCATTTTTCTTTCTTTCTTTTCTTTGTTTCTTTTTCTTCTTTTCTCTTTTTTTTAACAAATTGCCTCAACTTCTATTTTCTAATGGCATGGATCTTCGATATTTTTATTTTTGACTCTATACTTGATTCCAAAAGAGGGGGGTGAAAGTAAAATAAAATAGGCTCAAAAGGGGTAATGAAGGGTATAAAGTGTTTGGGTAGCAGAAAAAGGGCCTCCCAGCCTCAAGAATGCTAAACATTCTATCTCTTCTCAAATTCGGTATTGATGGACATGACTCTCTTCTTGGTTTCGTCGGCTGTATAGATCCGTAACAAATGACTTTTGACAATTTGGGAGCCACATTTTTTTGGTCCTTGTCCTGATGTAGAAGGGTGCACTTCAGTACCAGCTAATTATTTTAAATTCCTTGGAACGCACTTTCTTTGGGGATTTGGGTCATCTTCCCTGATATGGTCAGATTATGCAGGACATGGCACAAAGCCTTTCATCGATTAGCCCAACAAAACTTTTAATTATCCTTAAGCCGATATTCATGATATGTTTGAGATAAACATCTTTAACCTCTACGGATATGACTATATTGGTTCCATGTGACACATGCTTATCATCAAAGTTATTCAACTTCCTCCGAGTATTTTTTCTCGATTCAATTCAAGATTAGACCGGCTCTCTAAATCTAGCCGAAAACTCCACATGCATGTCGTGTCACTAAAATTGGCGGGAAAAGAAATATATATGCAAGAAGAACTAAACACAATGTATTAAAATGACACAAAGAAGAGAAAAAATAAGTTTCATTTCAATTATTAAAGGATAGAGAGGTTTGATGACAGGACAAACAAACAACATCTGGATCACAACCTCGAAATAATCCGGATGATAGAAATTATGACAAAATAAGTTACCAAGATTCCTTCTCGGCAAGGAAGGGAGTGACTTTCCCATTATCAAGCTCAACATCTTAGCTATGAATTCACACATCAACATCAAACAAGATCGTCAACAATTTTATTGCCTTGCATTCAATGGACAGGTTCTTGACATTTTCCACCAAACCGTCCTCATATTCTTTATCATTGTAAATCATCCAAATAATGCGTGCTTGGTCATGACGTTTAGGGTTCCATTATCTTGAAACACGATTATTCCTTCTTGAATCATCTTTTCTATTTCTTTTTTCAAAGCCCGACAACCCTCAATGCTATGTCCCTGGACATTAGAATGGTACATGCACCGTACAGCAAGGTCAAAACTTTTTGCATATGGATCAGGAACATACCCTTGAAGCGGCTCAATCATGCCACAACGTTTCAACCTTTCAAACAAACTTGTGTAGGATTCTACGATTGGCGTGAAATTATCTCTCCGCTTATGTTCTCCTTCGTACTCTTGTTTTGGACGAGCGTTATAGAGCGATTGAGAGCTCTGATGTCACGGATAAAAGTATGTTAGAGTTGGAGCCTGCGTATGTTTCCAATTAGATGGTTTGGAAAAAGACCGAGTTGCATACTGTGGAGCAACTGAGTATCGCGAATCTGGGGGTTGAGATGCTCCTTTTTGGCCTCTTTTTGCCCGTGATGTCATCATGGCCTCCTCATCTTTCTTTTTTTGGTTAACGCAGCTATTCGGCCTATTCTGTATTTCTTTGGTGGCTACTTTGAGAGCCACTTGACTTATAATTCGGCCAGTATTTAGGCTATTCTCGACCATTTCTCCTATCTTGATTGCATCAGCAAAAGGTCTGTCCATTACAGCCATCATATTTTGAAAATAATCAGGATCCTGAGCTTGAAGGAAGACAGTGATTAACTCATGGTCATCCATAGGTGGTTTAACTCTGGATGCTTTCTCTCTCCACCTAACGGCATACTCCCTGAAGCTTTCAGCCGGCTTTTTCTTCATATTGGACAAGGAATTGCGATCTGGCACAATATTAATGTTGTAATGAAATTGTTTGATGAAAGTCTGGGCTATGTCGTCCCAAACATGCCAGTGAGAGATATCTTGGTCAATGAACCATTCAGAGGTTACCTCTACCAGACTCTCCCCAAAATAAGCCATCAGCAACTCTGCTTTTCCTCTTGCACCCCTCAGCTGGTTGCAGTACCTTTTCAAGTGGACGATAGGGTCGCCGTGTCCATCATATTTATGAAATTTTGGTGTCTTGAACCCTGGGGGTAAATGGATGTGAGAAAACATGCACAGATCGCTGAATGAGACACTTTTGTGACCACATAGTCCTTGTATGTTCCTTATGTTCTGCTCAAGACTTTTTCATTTTCCTGACCATCTCATCTGGCTCTCCTGTCTTTACAGCCCTTTCATTTTCTGCAGGTAATTTATATTGTGGGGTCTGATTTTGTGGAGCCGAACCCTTAATAGCCATATCTGGAGAGTAGTATTAGACATCATACGCATGAGACAGTGGCTCGATGTTTGGCCTAGTCATAGGATTTTGTGGGGGGATTATTGCGCTGGTGCGCCACACATGACGAGAGGTGTGTTCCTAATCGGTGCGATAAGAGGCTGCACATTAGAGATACCAGGGACGGTATGGAAGTTGTAGTTTGGCACATACCCTGGTGGTAGAATGTCATCGCTTGTTGCAGGGAGCGGTAGTTGAGTAGCCTGGGGTATGGTGTAAGTTCACTCAGAGGGACCCTGAGGCGGAGGCTGACCAGAGACCCAAGCCTGATATACGTCACTCAGTTGATGTTTCAATCTTCTTACTTCCTCCAACTTTTGTTCAACCGATTGACCCAGAGGGTCATCACTAACCAACTCAATTTCATCATTGTTAGCCATTGCAACCTTCTCCTTAGATCTGGTCAAGTAATTATGTGTTGTCAGTTTCACCACAAACCAACCACCTTAAGCTTACTATATAAGAGGCGACAAACGTGTTAGGGTTAAGCATTTTATAAATACGAATCACACGTAACTATGCTATGCTCCTAACATTATCACGTCTCTAATATGCTTTTGGAAGACTTTGTGTTTCATTCCGGCTTATAAGGTCGTTGCTTGGTGATGCTTTTATTTATTCCTCTTTTTTGCTTTTTTTTACGCCTCGCCTTATTTTAGAGCTATTGAAAAATATTTCGATCGAACCTTTTAGGGCTTGCCTACGTATCATGTCGCCGCATGAATCAGATCATTACGTAGTTCAAGGTAATCAAGAATAAAAAAACTAACTCATTGTTTTTTTTGTTTTACCCATATACAAATAGACCACGAAATTTCCTAACCAAGAAAATCTTTTTGAAAAGTTTTTAAGGGAATTGTTGAAAGAAAGAAAGATTTTTATTTATTTTTTCAAAAAAAAAAAGACTTCCAAAGAAGAAAAAATAAATATTTTTGGGGTTTTGAGTTGTTGGCATTGAAAAAAAAAATTGGATTTTGAATTTTCTTTTTAATTTCCGAAAGAAAAACTTGTGAAGAAGAATGAAAGCATTTTGCAATTCAATTTATTATATGCATTTGATGTCTCAAAGATAGATTTAAAGGAAAATATTTTTTAGATTTTGTTTTTTGAAAATTGTTGAAAGAAAGACTTCTAAAGAAGGAAGAAAATGTTTTTTTTATTTCAGAACTTTTTATTGTATTTTTTTTTTGGAAACTTCGAAATAAAAGAAAGTAATATTTTTGAATTTTTTAATTTTTGCCTTTGAGTTTCCGAAAATATTGTTGGATTAAGAGTTTTCTTTCTAATTTCCGAAAGAAAAACTTCTGAAGAAGAACGAAAATGTTTTGGAATTCAAACTCTTATTGTTTTTTTTTTGTTTTTTTTGCTTTAAAAAAAAATTCTGAATTTGATATATCAAAGATTAAAGAAAAATATTTTTTGATTTTTGAAAATTGGGGCTGGACCCAATAAAGGTTACCTACGTATCTCACATCTGGTGAGAATCAAACCTTGCGTAGTTCGGTAAAATTGGGTATTTTTCTTTTTTGATTTTTATGAAAATTAATCTTTACACCTCATGATGGACTACTAAAAAAATCTTAGTAAAAAAAGAATTATTTGTACTAAACTAGGAGAATAATAATTTTTTTTCTTTTTATAATTCCGCTCAACTAATTTTCTAAAGCCGGTCAACAATGCAAGCAAGCATTCCAAATGATGTAGCAAGTAGCACATAAGTGAACATGATGGTCTCAAAGAGGATACCTGTCTTATACGGATCCGGCCCCTGTGCCGAGCTTTGCTAAGTCAAATGCGTGTGATGCAAATAAAGCGAACCTACTAGGGATATCTGGCATGAGGTTTGTTCTTCTAGGTTTAAATCCTGGTAGAGAAGGTATCTAGACTGACTTACTCGAGCGGATAACTCGAGTCGAGGAGGGTCAATGTACCGGTAGCATTGCTTTCCGACTTAACTGATGGTGCTCCCCGCCTAAAATATGTGTGACTAAAATCCTTCACCGTATGACAAGGACCTCGGCTATCTCAAAGAAAGCGGCTATCTCAAAGAAAGCGGCTATGTCAAGCAAATGCCCAATTTTAATTTCAAGAAGACTGAGAGAGGATGCGTGAGAAGACAATTTATATGTACACTTCAACAATATCAAATCGGTAAAAATCGAACAAGTTGCACATTGCACAAATAAATTACAATATATACAAAATTAATAAAGCCAAATAAAAAGTCAACATGTAAAAGTTCGAATTCTGGTTTTCCCTAACAGTATCGCCAGAGCTGTCACACCCCCTTTTTACCCACCCCCAAAAATAATATATGTGTATGGATATTATGGTGGATTAAAGAGTTTTTTTTCAATAAAAGTGACAATTTTGAAATAGGGATTATTTTGTTTATAGAATCGCCACTTGGAATTGATGTTTTAGGTGTTCCAAGTCACCTTTTATTTGAATCCCTATTCAAACTAAGATTTGACTCTTTTATATCGGTCCGCGATAACAAAGTTCGGGTAAGGAATTCTGTTGACCGGGGAGAAGGTGTAAGGAATTCCCCGAGTCCCGTGGTTCAAGCACGGTCGCTTTATTGACTTAAAATTTGGCTTAAATTAATTTTGAATAAACTATGCTTTATTGGATTTCTATGTTTTACCTATCCGTTTTATTTCTTGATTATTGGAATTATAAAAAAAATGATTTGGATAATATTACGCTGTCATAACCACGCTACACAAGCGAATGCGTGATGGAATAACAAATTTAATAAACTTGTCATAATCGCGTCTCGCAAGCGAATTCGAAATCATAACAATCAATTATATGTATTACTTTTTTAGAAGTTACTACATTTGAGAAAATTAATTCTTGAAGATTATTAAAAGGAAGGTTAGCTATCGCGCCACGCAAGCGAATCCACAAATTTAGCTAAGGATTGATTAAATTAAAAATTAACTAAAAACTAATAAATATTGTATGACCTTGTTGAATTAAATTATTGAATGTTCAAGATCACACTACGTGAGCGATTCCGTGAATAAAACAAAGATTAGAGCGTGCCTACTAATTACCTAGGCGCATAAATTAATTTATTTGTAGTGATTAAGTAACAAAATTATTTTAATTTAAGTGAAGGGGATAATCTAATTGGTTTAGCATTTTTCTTTCCTCTGCTGTTACCATGGGACAAGTCCACGCCTAAACTTAACTAAAGGTTCAGTCATGATTAATAAGAAGCTTTTAATATGACAACGAGACAGAGTGTAATAAATAAGTAAGTAAAATACATAAACAAATAAATAAACCATTTAAAGGTCACATTAATTAAACTTATAATACACTACCCTTTTTATTCTTTAAATTTGACCATAACAAATCTATCCGAATTATAAAACTATTTCAAATTGCAAAAAAATAATCCGAAATTCTCCTCTTTATTTACTATACTAAACAACTATACAACTAACAAGCTTACAACAACAATAAAACTTTAAACTTGACTAATAGAGAAAAGGATGTCCCAAGAAAAGAAAAAAATAGTAAAAAAAGGGGTCTCTAGCCACACTTGAACTGAATCACTTACATTTACTTAAAACACAAAACAAATGCTTTAACGGAAACATAAACAAAAGGACAACAAATAAATACATTCGAACATACATTAATCGGTTAGAGTTACTTGCTACAAATCCTTATGAAGGTGCATAAAATGAATATAAACTTTTTAGCACTCAAGCTTTATGCCGAAACTGGAAACTAAAAGCAGTTGTCATTTACTATGCCTTTTTTTGAGAAAAATGACCTTAGACCCTCTTTTTGTTTGTTTGACAATATTTAAAGCATCATTTTAAAAGGACAATTTGCCTTGAACTATAGCCATTTAAAGTGTGCATGGATACTTATTTAACCATTAAAGAAAAGCTTGAAATTCAGGAACCCAAGTAACAAATTAAGCCACCGAAATATGTATCCTTTCACCTTCCAAGTAACAAAGCCAACTTCAAATGTAAGTAAGCACAAATAAGAGAACCTGACTTCGAATCCAACACTTAAAAGAGAAAAATCAGCTGCTAACAATAAGAGTAAAAGATTTTAACATTTCTTTTTTCAAAGTGAAAACTAAACTTAAGGAAATCAAGATGAACCAAACATCCGTACTTTGGCACGTAAACCTGCTTGAGATATATGACACAACCAGATAAACAACCATCCAGTAATAGTCTCTTTTCTTTTAACTACACAATACTGGAGTATGCTAAATGTCACACCTCCTTTTTACCGCTACTTATTTATACCCCGGGAAGGGATATAATAAAAGGAAGGAGTTTTTTCAATTTAAGGACAGTCGTAACGGGATTTATTTATTTAAATTTCAGAGTCGCCACTTGGAAAAATAATGGTGTCCCAAGTTACCGGTTTAATCCCTAACCGAGGAAAGTTTGACTCTGTTACAGTCTGCGAACTAGAAACCCGGATAAGGAATTCTGTTAATCCGGAGAAGGTGTTAGGCACTCCCGAATTCCGTGGTTCTAGCACGATCGCTCAACTGTTGTATTTGTTTTATCTAATTTCTTTATATGTTCTATTTTTATGTGCATTTATTAATATTCCGCTTTATCATTTTTAAAGAATTGCAACGTTGTGAAAATGCATTTCGGGCCACACCGTACCAGTACGTCTGTAGCGTTTAATACATTTCGACTTCGTTGAGATTTAGATTTGGATCACATAAATGTGCATCCGTATTAAGAAAGTAATATTATTAAAAGTCGCGCCAAGAGCATTTACGTATTTGTTAACTTTGGGGAAAATCCGTGAAATTCACTAAACGATCCTTCCCAGTCTAAAAAATTTCATAAGTAGTTATTGAGGGCCCCGCAATTTGCACTTTTATTTAACAAGGCTTGCCCCCAGTTTATTATTAAAAGCCATGTCTAAAGTGACTAAGTTTTCTATTGGTTTTTACATCTAAAATAAAGGAAAAGTTTTAATGAATTTTATTATTGATTGATTTATTAACCTTGGGCTCTAAAAGGAATCCTCCAAAGAGAATTCATATATGGCCTAGACTGACAAATGGTCAGTCACAGACTTGGGCTCAGGCCCAATTGGGGAGGTAAATACCGGATCTGGACTTGTATCGGGTAAAAGGAAACATAAAATTACTCCAAAGGAATTCCTTACTCCTAAATGCATATACTGAATTGTTTTCAGATTACTTCAAGTGTGTTCAAGTAATATTGTGATGATTAACAGAGAGAACTATATTTTTTTTTTCATGTTTAATTGTCAACTCCTGGATTTACGAATTCTGTACATCATTACAGTATAATTCTGACAAGAAGAGTAATTTAAAAAATCAAAATCAGACTAAACATTTGTAAAGAATTATTACTACTTAAGCATCTGCAGTTATTATTTTACTTGCTATTTCTACGATTAACATTGAATTAACTGTCAAAGTAAAATGCCATTAGCGAAAGTATCTATAGATCTCATTATATACTAACTACTCTAAACCATTTCAGATCTAATAGCTATTTTACTAACTCAATACCTTCTAATGTTTTACTGAAGTGTTGTTACAAGTGATTATCAATT
>MU669025.1:63041-73628 GCA_026770625.1 Nicotiana glauca
GATGTCACCCACCGTGTCGGTACCACCTCCATCGAAACCTCGGACACAGATGCTATTTTTGTGAATCCGGTCATGATCAATTTTCAGCCTGTTCAAAGTAGCCAGAGTATAGATGTTGGCACTTGACCCATTATCAACCAATACTCGGGTGACTATCGAGTCTTCACATTTCACGGTCAAATACAAGGCTTTGTTGTGTACTGTACCTTCTGTCGGCAACTCATTATCAGAAAAGGTCACCCGGTTCACTTCGAAGATTTTGTGCACTATCTTCTCCAAGTGATTTACAGAGATTTTATCCGGAACATGAGCCTTGTTCAGGATTTTCATCAGTGCCTGACAATGATCGTTGGAATGAATCATCAGAGACAACAACGAAATTTGAGCTGGAGTCTTTCTTAATTGTTCCAAAATGGAGTAGTCTTGTGTCTTCATTGTCTTCAGAAACTCCTCAGCTTCTTCTTCCGTTACCGGCTTCTTTTCCACTGCTGGATTAGACTTTCTTAACTCGATGGGAGCGAAGCATCTCCCCGAGCGAGTTAAACCCTGAGCCTCACATATCTCTTCTTCCACTTGCTTGCCTTTGTATATTACCACCGCCTTCTCATACTTCCAAGGCACGGCCTTGCTGTTAGTCATTGGCAGTTGGACTACAGGCTTGATGATGACCGGTTCCCGACAAACTCCCTTTACGACAAATACGGGTGCAGATGATGCTCCCGATACTACCACTTTCGTCGCTTCTGGTTTCTTTGGAATAATGGCTGGATTTTTCTCCAATATCACCACAGGTTTAACCTCTAACTTCTCCACTTGTGCCCCTGCTCCCTTATCGATAGGCTTTTCTTTTGGGGTGGCCCGGATCATCATCACTGTTTGTGATGGTTTCTTTATCTCCCCTCCTTCATGCACGAGCTCAATCATATGAGCTTCGTGGTGTGCTGGTAATGGGTTCTGATTGATGTTGGGCGCCTCCGGCGCCTGGACCTCGATCTTATTGGCATCAATGAGATCTTGTACTGCATGCTTCAATCTCCAACATTTCTTAGTATCATGCCCTAGCATTCCTGAGCAGTACTCGTAGCTCTTCAATTGGTCTATATTCTGGGGCGGGGGATTTGGCATCCTAGGCTCGACAGGACTCAACAAACTTAACTGCCTTAATTTGTGGAACAAGGCGATATAGGTTTCTCCCAATTCAGTAAAGGCTCTTTGTCTCTGTAGCCTTTCATTTCTAGAAGCTCGATTTCCACGGAAACCTGCCCCTGAAGGGTTCCTCTAGGCCCTCGGTGGAGGATAGGCATTTTGGGGTGGTGGGTATGTGTTCTGTGGAATTGGGTAGGTGTTCTGTGGAGGTGCATATGCATTTTGGGGAGCTGGCACGCGCCATTGCGGGCGAACCGGTGGTTGAGTGTATGTTTGTGCTTGGTGTACGGAAAAGTGTGGCTCATGCGGTGGATAATAGTGTTGTGGTGGGCTGTATGAGGAATATGGATAATTTGGATTGTGGGGTCTGGGTTGGTCGTAGTATAGTTTGCTGGCCCTGGACCAACTGCCTGCTTCAACCGTGGCGACTTCTTCTTTCTTTTTCCTCCCCAGCGCACCTCCTGTGCCGCTCTGAATAGCCTGGGTTGTTGCCTTAAGCGCTGAGTAATTCAGGATTTTATCGGACCTCAGTCCCTCCTCTATCATAACCCCTATCTTTATTACTTCATTGAAAGATTTTCCAACCGTTGTCACCAAGTGACCAAAGTAAGTTGGGTCCAGCGTTTGTAGGAAGTAGTCCACCATTTCCCCCTCTCTCATGGGAGGATCAACCCTAGCTGCCTGTTCTCTCCAGCGGAAACCAAACTCGCGGAAGCTTTCTCCAGGCTTCTTCCCAGTCCTCAGTAATGTGAGACGGTCAGGAACTATCTCGAGATTGTATTGGAAGTGACCTGCGAAAGCTTGCGCTAGATCATCCCAAGTATACCACCTGCTGGGATCTTGTCTGGTATACCATTCAAGTGCCGATCCGCTTAAGCTTTGGCCAAAATAAGCTATCAGTAGCTCATCTTTGCCACCCGCCCCTCTCATTTTGCTACAAAAGCCACGTAAATGTGCCATGGGATCGCCGTGCCCCTCGTATAAGTCAAACTTGGGCATCTTGAACCCTGCTGGTAACTGGACGTCGGGGAAAGGGCATAGATCTTTGTAAGCCACACTGACCTGATTGCCCAACCCATGCATGCTCCTGAAGGTTTGCTCCAGGCTTTTGAACTTCCTCATTACCTCATCTTGTTCCGGGACCTTTGCCTGCTTTTCAATCTCCGTCGGGATTTCTAAGGCAGGATTATGGGTATAGGGTTCTGGTGCATTGAATGTGGGTTCAGGGGGATAATATTGAGCATCATGAGCCTGAAACAACGGCTCACTAGTTGATCTCTGCAGCGTGGCTGGTGGGGGTCCCATAAAAACAGGAATGCTTGGTGGTGGAAAATGTTGATTGGGAGGTGGAGCTTGGGTATCATAGGGGCTTCTCCCCTGATAGTAATGATGATTCGGTAGGTTTGTTGAAGGGCCAGGGTGAGGGTATTCCGGCATATGCCCTAATGTAGGAGTAATAGGTGGTTCAGGGCTCTTCTGCACTTTGGCCAAGGCTAACTGCATCGCATTCATTTCCAACCCCATCCTTTCTATCTTCTCCATTGCCTCTTTCAGCAATTGGCTTACTGGCCTCTCTTCCTCGACGCTATGTTCTGAAGTAGACATGCTTAGTGGTATAGGTCCTTTAGATCTGGTTCGATAATGATGTGATGCCAGAACGCTCTAACAACTAACTGTCTGGATGTTTGGAAAACAACAAACTTGTTAGCACTAAAGTTTTAACAGATTTGGCAATCGCACATTGGGGATGCAATGTTCCTAAACAGTTAACCATTTCTACTATGTCTTTGATTCTTATCACATGCGACATTCCAGCTTTCTTATTTCTGTGCCTCTTTCAAGTGATTTTCAAAACCTTACTTGTTATTACTCCCTTTTTTTTCTTTTTAGTAGTGGTCGAATCTTATGTGGATTGCCTACGTATCATTTCCCCGCATGAATCAGACCGAGCGTAGTTCTGGTAGATACGTGGTAAATAACAACAAAACACATTTTTTCATTTTTTTATAATACAACAAACTTGGCAACACAGGTTTAAAAGCTGACCATACTTAACAGACTTTGACGAAAAGATAACCAACAGACTCGAAAATCAAACGCCAAATGCTCTAATCAAAAGAATACAAATTAAAAAGAACAGACTGACAGATTCCTTCCATGTTTGCCAATTTCAACCAAATGGCTATTTCTGTAAACGTGGCCCCTTCTCAATTTTACATGAATTTTGAGGCCTGGAAGGATTATTTTACAAACTTGTCCGTTCTTTTACGAAAATAGCCTTTCGACAACTGAAAGATACTCTAAGGCTATCTCGGCAAGAACGATTTACTACACTGCCGAAGCTGGCTCGGCTTATTTTGATCAAAAATACAAACGACATTCACTTGCCCACTGACTCTTTTTTCTTGTTTTTCAAATTAAAACAAAAGACCTGGTTTTGCAAACACGGCCTTTCAGCACCTCGAGGGCGAAGATTTTAAGGCTGTGTTAGCTAACCGACCAAAATCCTAAAAATGACTAAAGGTGGCCGTTTATACAAAGTTAGCCTTCCGGCGTCCCTGTCGGGAACATTCGGCTATTTCTGGCAAAAACAACATCACCGACTTATTTATGACTTTTTTTTGTTTTTTCAAAAATAGAAAACCCGATATTACAAACACGGACTTTCAGCGCCTCGGGGACGAAGATTGTAAGGCTGTGTGGGTCAACCGGCCAAATTCTAAAAAAAAATGACCCAAAGTGGCTGTTTATGCAAAGTTAGCCTTCCGGTGTCCCTTTCGGAAACATTCAGCTATTTTCGACAAAACGGCATCACCTAATTAATTCAAGATTTTTTTTTCTTGTTTTCTAAATTAAAACAAATGGCTCGGTATTGCAAACACAACCTTTTAGCGCCTCGGGGACGAAGATTTTAAGGCTGTAAGGGTCAAAAATCAAAACCTGACCCAAAGCGGTCGTTCATGCAAAGTTAGCCTTCCGGCGTCCCTTTCGGGAACATTCGTCTATCTTTGATAAGGACGACATCACCCGACTTATTTATAAAAAAAATTAAAAATTGACATTTTTGGCTATTTTTTGCGAAAAAGGGAGGTTGGACCCGACGAGGGTTGCCTACGTATCTCACATCCGGTGAGAATCAAACCAGCGTAGTTCTGCCAATAGAACTAAACTATAACAAAACACACGTTTTTTTTCAAATCATAAATAAAACGAATTATTTTTCATTTTAAAATACGAACTTTTTGAAAACCAAACCACACATTTTTTATTGGCAAATGAAGAAAAATATTATTATTATTATTATTATTATTATTATTATTATTTTTTCAGTGGAAGATAAACAAACTATTTTAAAAAATAAAATTCTCTTTTTTTTTTATTGACACATAAAACAAACTATAAAATATTTTTTTTTCTTTGGCAAATAAAACAGACTATTTCAGAAATAGAAACTTCCCTTTTTTCTTTTAATCGGCAAGTTAAAAATATATATATTTTTCCCTTTTCTCAAAAATACGGCAGAGTTTCGACACTACTTGGACATTGATTTTTTTTTTCTTCTAAAATGAGTAGTTATCTCTCTACACGGTTATTTTTCTTTTTTACAATGTTTTTTTTCTTCTTTTTTTTTTTAAATTCCCAATTTCACAAGCCGGTCAGCATGCAAGTCTGAAGCAAATAAATGCGCAAAATAAACAAGATGCAACAGGATGGTCTTTCGTTTCAGGTTGCCTGTCCTAGACGGACCCAATCCCTGTGTTGAGTCCCCTAATTTGAGTGCAATATGATGCAAATAAGCGTTCCTACAAGGGATCCGGCATGAAGTTACGTTATTCTAAGTTCAAAACCTGGGTACGTGTTCTAGACTGTGTACCCGAGCGGACAACTCGAGTCGAGGAAGGGGCAATGTACCGGGAACCAGAAGGCCATCCGGCTTAGTAACTTGTCCAACCTCTTTCTTATTTCAGGATATTGACGCTAACAGAATAGGGAGTCTCAACCAGTAAGCACATCCCCGGAGGTGAGAAGAGAAGGGTTTCGACACAGTTTATATATACAGTTCGAATAATATCAAAGCGGTAAAAAGCACATTTTGCACATTAGGCATGGAACATGAAATAAAATCAGCTCAACAAAACCAAATACAACAATATATCTAAGCTCGAATTCTGAACCCCGAACCGAAGTTCTGGGTCATAGAAAGATCCCCAGCAGAGTCGCCAGAGCTGTTACACTTCTTTTTTACCGCTACTTATTTACACCCCGGGAAGGGATATAATAAAAGGAAGGAGTTTTTCCAATTTAAGGACAGTCGGAACGGGATTTATTTATTTAAATTTAAGAGTCGCCACTTGGGAAAATAATGGTGTCCCAAGTCACCGGTTTAATCCCGAACTGAGGAAAGTTTGACTCTGTTACAGTCTGCGAACTAGAAATCCGGATAAGGAATTCTGTTAATCCGAGAGAAGGTGTTAGGCACTCCCGAATTCCATGGTTCTAGCACGGTCGCTCAACTATTGTATTTGTTTTATCTGATTTCTTTATATGTTCTATTTTTATGTGCATTTATTCATATTCCGCTTTATCATTTTTAAACAATTGCAACGTTGTGAAAATGCATTTCGGCCCACACCGTACCAGTACGCCTGTAGCTTTTAATACATTTTGACTTCGTTGAGATTTAGATTTGGATCACATAAATGTGCATCCGTATTAAGAAAGTAATATTATTAAAAGTCGCGCCTAGAGCATTTACGTATTTGTTAACTTTGGGGAAAATCCGTGAAATTCACTAAACGATCCTTCCCAGTCTAAAAAATTTCATAAGTAGTTATTGAGGGCCCCGCAATTTACACTTTTATTTAATAAGGCTTGCCCCCAGTTTGTTATTAAAAGCCATGCCTAAAGTGACTAAGTTTTCTATTGGTTTTTACATCCAAAATAAAGGAAAAGTTTTAATGAATTTTATTATTGATTGATTTATTAACCTCGGGCTCCAAAAGGAATCCTCCAAAGAGAATTCATATATGGCCTAGACTGACAAATGGTCAGTCGCAGACTTGGGCTCAGGCCCAATTGGGGAGGTAAATACCGGATCTGGGCTTGTATCGGGTAAAAGAAAACATAAAATTACTCCAAAGGAATTCCTTACTCCTAAATGCATATACTGAATTGTTTTCAGATTACTTCAAGTGTGTTCAAGTAATATTGTGATGATTAACAGAGAGAACTATATTTTTTTTTCATGTTTAATTGTACGAATTTTGTACATCATTACAGTATAATTTTGACAAGAAGAGTAATTTAAAAAATCAAAATCAGACTAAACATTTGTAAAGAATTATTACTACTTAAGCATCTGCAGTTATTACTTTACTTGCTATTTCTGCGATTAACATTGAATTAACTGTCAAAGTAAAATGCCATTAGCGAAAGTATCTATAGATCTCATTATATACTAACTACTCTAAACCATTTCAAATCTAATAGCTATTTTACTAACTCAATACCTTCTAATGTTTTACTGAAGTGTTGTTACAAGTGATTATCAATTCCGATATGATAACGAAACTGTCCATTAATTACAGTCCAAGAATCAGAAATTAGTTACATTTATACTATTCCTCATAAATACAATTATTCTAACTCAATCAGATCACATGTAAAGTAAAAATGAAATAAGCTAGTATGTAAACATTTATTTCATCTTCATCAACGTGAATTACACCAGCAGGTAATAGAATTGTACCTGGTAATTGGAACACAAGTAGAAAAAGAAGAGGTCAGCAGCAGACAGTAACACCAGCAGCAGCAATGGAAGAGTTTAAAACACAGCAACGAAATAGACCAAAGTGAAACCCAGCTATCCACAGAATCACAGCAACTAATAACTGACCCCAAAACGATTCAATAGAACCCAAACACCGATCGAAATACAATCAGAAACACCCCTAAAAATCCAGCAACCAGAAACTGAACTCGAAAATGTGACTTGATAATTAGAGCTGAGATTCTTTTCAAGGTTCAATGGAAAGGTAGGTTTTTTGTTTGAATCCCTCTCTCTTCCAAGTGTTTCTCCAGCTTATAAAAGAAAAGGAAACTCTCAGAATCTATTTTTTGAATCTCAATCGAATGTCTTTGTGTTTTTCAGAATGTCCCCTCCCCTTTCTTCTCTGGTGTCTTTCTCTTATATAACAAAACTAAACAGCCCTGCAGCCCCTTTTTAATTTCTTTAAAAACTGAACACCCCATCTTATTCCCTCTGTTTTTCCACTTTAAATTGTCTAGGTATGGTTTTATCTATTAAACAAATTCCTGAAGACAGAGACTGGTGGAACACCCTACTGTCCAGCAGGTTCCACCAGCCCATTCCATGTGCATTGCACTTTTAAACCTTTAACTGAAGTTAATTTCTGACTTCTTATTAGGATTAACAACCCCAACCAATTTAATTCCTAATTTTAAACCACAAACAAATTCAAGCTTCAATCCAACAGTGACTCGGACAGAACTAATCAGTATTAGACACTATTGCCCTATTGTTCTAAACAAAACTATATAACTAATCGACGATGTTCGTTTAATCGATTACAACACGTATAATCGATAACAAATAATCGACCTACGAATCAGTGATTCATAGTTTCCGGGCAGAATCAGGGGATCAAAAATATGACCTAATTACTGGACGACCTTAAACAAACTACACACACAATTCGTTACAATTAATCGAACAAGCAGAAGGAATCGACCAAATAAAAGGTCTACTGAAGATGGGAGCAGAAAATTTAGCAAGGAATCAAAAGGATAAAATACTAACAGAAACAAGCAAACGAATTAAGTAAATAAAGCTAGAAGAAGAAAGAAAGAAGAAAATACCTTGAGAAAGCTCAGAAATCCGAAAAGACCCGGACCAACTCGGACTTGAAAAATTTTGAGGCCAAACGGACCTTAATCAGGGTGTTCTCAGTTGAGAACACCTAGATTAAGGTCCATTAGACCTCAATCTCCTATCGATTTTAGCCGGAAACCCCACTTTTGGATTTCTAGGGTTCATACGGGCATTTTGGGGCTCGGAGTTTTCTGGTTAGATTCGAACCAAACCGGGCTTGGTTTGGTTACGAGGGAGGTCAGGGGAATGTATGGTATCAATTTGGGGCGGATTGGTGTAAGTTGGGTTTTGGCTCGAATCTTCGATTGAAGATTCGAGGAGCTCCGGTTTGATTCGAGAGAAACCATGCTCGGGGTTGGAACGGGAGGGGGGGGGGAGGGGGGTCTTGGAGGTGCTATGGTGTAAAGATGGGGGTCATTGGCCTACCGGAACTACCATGAGGCGATTTTCGGTAGGCGGGAGGCGGTGGCACACGGCGGGGCTGTTCGCCTCTGAAAGAGACGATGAAGGTGGGGTCTGGCTTAGGGGGGCTGGGTAGGTTTTAGGAATATATACTAAAGGGGAAAATGAATCCTGGCCGTTTGATCTGATGAGATCAACGGCCTGGGTTGGTCATTAACGTGGGAACGACGCCGTTTGGGGGTTGATGGGGCGGACCGAGCACGGGAACGGATCGGGTCGTTCAAAACGGGTGAGGGTGATATGATCTCAACCGTTGGATTGGGGATGGATTTACGGTTGAGATCCATTGGCGTTGAAACGACGTAGTTTCATTGCCATACTACGTCGTTTCAATGGTCTCGAAGGCAACTGACTTGGACCGGGTTAGGGTCGTTTGGTTTGGGACTTCGAGTCTAATGTTGGATTTTGGCCCAATTCCGGGTTTCTCTTCATTTTCTTTATCTTTTAATTAATCAAACCAAAAATCCTAAATCACAAAAATACTAATTAATTCCTAATTGTAGAATTGAGTCCTAAATGCAATATTTTTTTATTTTTAACTAATTTAAGCAAATTAACACGCACACACAAATGCGAACAAATAAGCAAAAATAATAACAAAATCCACAAAATTGCAAACAACAAAAGACTATTTTATTTTAAATTTTGGGAGTAATTTTCTTGTGGGGCAAAAATTACGTGCTCACACTAAAAATACATGTCATGTCCATTAATATTGAAAAATTTGCATTACAGAGGTTTAAGACTTACCTATGTTGCAGAGAAATCAAAGCACAACATCCAACGAGTAGCAACTCAAAGAACATCAGAAAACAGCTCAAGAATCTCCGAAAATGAACCCAGAAACCACAGTCTTTTCAAGGAATTACATCAAAAATAGACTTTTAAAGGCACTAGTATTTCATGGAATGTCCAGAATTTGTAGGATGTGTATTTTTAGAGTAAAAAAACTTCTGATTATGTGTAAAGATGTTAACAAAAACCCTTAAAGTGAAATAAAGACCCTCCCTTTATAAGAGAGGGAAAACCGTGAGTTATCCTAGAAATCTATCCAAAGGACAAGTTTTTCACCAAAAATATGTCCAAACTATTCAAAGGACTAATTATTTGGTCAAAAATCTGTCCAAAGAACAAACTTTTACCAACTATGAATAATTTTTGGAGTATTGTACTCCAAAGAGTCCACAAACAGTAAAAAGTAAACCAAACATGTACCCTACTTCATTGTTTACCTTTTACCTTCACAAAACCATATCAAACTATCATACTACTTTAAAGAAGTACAAAAAGAGAAAATGCAACATTTCAAACTTCAAAAATTAAACTAAGGTATAATTAATTCAATACATGATAAAATCCGATGATTAAGCAAACAACGTATGAACAACGACATAAATAATCCAAATAAACTAACTGAATGAGGACGCGATCAGAAACGGATTAAACAAAATAGAAAAAGAAGAAAAAAAAAGAAAAAAAAATTAAGACAAACTTGCAACTAATACTAATTAGGAAGAAAACAGAAAATTAGTGAATAGAATTAAGATTTTACTCGACAAGGGAACCTTATGCCGACTCGAGCAACCCGGAGAGTGCCAAAGTCAAGTATTAACATAGATCCGACCCTTGAAAACCCATTTCTGGCGGGCATACTTAGAACAATAAAATTTCAGCAATTTGAGTATTAATTCCATCGTCATGCCAACAAGAAATGGACGTTTTGGGCTCGGGGATAGGGCAGGAGAGAAGAGGAGGCCACTGGCAACTTCGCCGGAATTTTGGTGGTCGATTTTTAGGGTTAAGACCAACATGGAAAGATAGCTTTCGGTGAGCTCCATCTATGTATGTAAAAATTAAGTGGAGAAAAGGGCTCAATCTTCCCGAATTTATGAAAAAAATCTAGGGTTTCGAATTTTCTTAGATTCATGGAGATTGGTGAGGATTTAAATGATTTGGGATTTGGATTCATGTAGAGGAGATTGAGAGGGAGAAAGGGTAAAATTTTGGGGTCGTTTGGAAGATGGCCGCCGCCGGTGGCGAATTCCGGCGGGCGGCGGCCCTGGTGGCGAATTCCGGCGGGCGGCGCC
>MU669025.1:74388-85972 GCA_026770625.1 Nicotiana glauca
ATTCCGCCGTGGGCTGCCTGCGGCAGTGGAGAGAATGTCACGGCCCGGATTTCCTACCCTCGTGAGTCGTGATGGCGCCTACTCGTAGAAGCTAGGCAAGCCAAATTTAATTACTTTTCGTTAACAACATAATTCCCTTTTAACAATTATTGGCAATAATATAAAAAGCAATGAGATTAAATAATAAGCAGAAGTCTTAACATTATATAAAACTGAATAGAAATGCGGAAAGTTCAACAAAATTCTCTACCCAAGAATGGTGTCACTGTACTCATAAACTGCTAAGAACACTAAATAAACACGTCTGAAAGAAAACATAAACTGTTTGTCTCGAGTATAATGAGATAACAGACTATAAAGAGAGGATAAGGGAGACGTTGGGCCTGCGGACGCCTGCAAGGCTACCTCGGGTCTTGCTGGACTGAAGGCCTGCTCCCACACTAATGATGTTGATGTTGCTGCCCGAAATATGGATCTGTGCAAAATAGCACAGAGTGTAGTATCAGCTTAACCGACCCCATGTGCTGGTAAGTGTCTAGCCTAACCCCGGCGAAGTAGTGACAAGGCTAGACCGGACTACCATATAAAGCTGTACAATTTCATATATATACAGCGGAATCCAAATACAAAACAGATAAACAATATGGGAGGGGGACATGCTGTGGGGAAACAACTATTTCTAAATAAGAGTCGTCCAGTAACGAAGGAAAACAACACAACTCAATCATAAATAATGAAACAGAAATCAACAAGTGCACAACATCACCCTTCGTGCTTTTACTCTCATACTCATGAAGCAATAACATGTGCACTACATCATCCTTCGTTTTTTTACTCTCATTCCTCACATATATCAATGGAATCGGCACGGAATGGTACATCGTGCGGCACGACATCACCCTTCATGCTTTAACACTATTTTTGTATAATAAGCGAACATTGCACGGAATCACCCTTCGTGCTTTACACTCTTTCCTTACCACAAAAAAATAATGTACGACATCACCCTTCGTGCTTTAAGACTCTTCCTCACCCAAACAAATATCACAAACAAGGGAAAGGGAATAAATAAATAATAATAGAAATCCCGGCAAGGGAATACAAACAAGCAATTAAAAACCCGGCAAGGGTACAACATCAATAATCTCAACGTCCCGGCAAGGGAAAATATTCAATAATCAACAACATCCCGGCAAGGAAACAAATCATTAATTCTTTACCTTTCATTCACTTTCATCTCATAGTTTACATTATCACTCGAGCCAATGCTCCAAAGATTTACTTGTCTCATATACCTTCACAATTGTATTTCAACTCGAGCCAACGCTCCATGAATTTCAAAGGTCACAATTTATTTTACAAGATCTTTACAACACATAGAAGCCATCAATTAAGCATGGAAGATATAACAAAATCCCAACTATTCACAATTAAGGACTCACGGTCATGCTAGACACCAATGAATAGATACTCGTCACCATGCCTATACATTGTACTCGACACTTAGCAAGTAGCAAATAAGACTCAACTCCTAATCCCTCAAACTAGGATTAAACCAAACACTTACCTCGATGCTTTGAACTCAACTCAAGCCTCAACTATAGCTTTACCCCGTGATTCCACCTCCATTCCGCTCGAATCTAGCCACAAATTACTCAATTACTTTAATAAACACTAAATGAATCAATTTGAATGCATAAAAATGAATTTCCCAAGTTTTTCCCAAAAATTGCAAAATCGCCCCCAGGCCCACGTGGTCAAAACCCGAGGTTCGGACCAAAACCCGGTTATCCATTCCCCCACAAACTCAAATATGTAATTTGTTTTGAAATCGGACCTTAAATTGAGGTCCAAATCCCCAATTTTTAGAAAACTTGGGTTCTACCCAAAACCCCCAATTTTACCCATGAAAATCCTTGATTTTAAGTGGAAAACATGTTAAATGATGTTAATGATTGAAAGAATTGAGTAAAAATCGACTTACAAATAATTTGGAATGAAACTTGTTCTTGAAAAATCGCCCAAGGAGTTGTATTTTGAAAGTGAGGTGAAAAATGGCCTAAAATTCGACTAAGTATGAAAATTTGCTGGGCTGCAGATATGGGAATTGCGAACTGGGGTTTGCAATTGCTAACCCCGACCAAATATGGGAATTGCAAACAATAGTTCGCATTTGCGAACTTAGACCCATTAGGAGACCTTCGCATTTGCAAAAAAGGTCTCGCATTTGCGAACCCTTGACCTTCGCATTTGCGAAGAATAGCTCCGCATTTGTGAACCTAGGCAGGCCTGGGCTGGTTTTGCATTTGCAAACCAGCCTTCGCATTTGTGAGTTCCCATGCGAAGCCTGCAGGCCTGTTCACACCAGATTTTTTTAAAGTTTAATAATGCATCCGACACCTATCCAAAACTCACCCGAGCCCTTGGGACCCCAAACCAAATATGCACACAACCTCAAAAACATCCTACGGACTTACTCGCGTGATCAAATCGCCAAAATAACATCATATACATCGAATTAAGCCTTAAATTTCATGATTCCTTCCAAATTTTCATCAAACATCAAATTTTCATTTTAAGTCCAAAACATGTCAAATGACGTCCGTTTTCAACCAAACTTTACAGAAAGTACTTAAACCATATATAAGACTTGTACCGGGCGCTGGAACCAAAATACAGGCCCGATATCATAGTCTTTTAATCAAATTTCATTTCCAATTTCCTTAATTATTTCCAGAAAACAATTTCACACAAAAATTCATTTCTTGGGCTTGGGACCTCGGAATTCGATTTCGGGCATACGCCCAAGTCCCATATTTTCCTACGGACCCTCCAAGACCATCAAATTACGGGTCCGGGTCTGTTCACCCAAAATATTGACCGAAGTCAAATTTATTCAATTTAATATCAAAATTTAGCATTTTCTCACAGAATTTATATTTAAATTTTCCGGCTATGTGCCTGGACTATGCAAGCAAATCGAGGCAACCCTAAATGAGGTTTTCAAGGTCTCGGAAGCACATAATGAGTAAGGAAACAACTGATGACCCCTTTGGGTCGTCACAGAGAGTGAGAAGATGAGTTTAGGGTTTGGGTTGGGTGTGTAAATGAGGGCCAAAATCTGATTTTAGGGGCCTTTAATACCTTAGAGGATATTGAATAAAGGCCATTGGATCAGAGTATAATGGAGGGCTGAGATTTGGTCTTAGCTTCACTTAATGAAGACGTAGTTTTATCCTTAAACTACGTCGTTTTGGCCCCTAGCCTGGCAGCCCTCTCAATTGACCTTGATATTGCACTCTTCGCCACCTACCCATTTCAGTTTTATCCCATTTTTCTTAATCCTACTTATTAAACTAAATTTACAAAATAAATAAATTAATTAAATAACTTATTCAAATGATCACTTAACTAGATTAATTGACCTATTGAACAACTAGTTAATGTCACGCCCCAAAAACGAGGGGTGCGACCGGCGGCCGACCAGGTAGCCCCAATCAAGCGAACCTGGGTGCCTTTCCTATCCCACATGTTATCCCGTAATTTCATTGCTCATTAACCAAAGGAATTAGTCTTTTTTTATAATTAACACACCATTTTACAAACATACATGGTTACTTAAGAGGTTTACGACTTACATCGCCCAACATACAAAATACATATTTACATAAGTTTGCAACCCACGTTCACTGTCTACGGAGCCTCTAAGGATACAAAAGGACGATATAATACTTTTCGATAACAAGGCCCCGGCTATACCTTACACCAAAAACCAGAACACGACTCTGAAATAAAAAGTGGCATGAACCACGCAGGGCCCCGAGAGGAAATGGGCTCACCAATGCAGCTGATGGAAGGAGAAGGGGAGCTACGGCCGGTGGACTGGAGTACCTGCTACGGATCCACATACAATCATAACACGAATGTAGCACCCCCGGCAAAAAGGGACGTCAGTACATTTGAATTGTACTGGTATGTATGAACAAACTTTGCCCTAAGTAAACTCAAACCATACACAAGTAGCAAGTAGTAATGGAATCAACAATCAAACACACATGAAAGGAAACAATCAAGCTCAACAAGGTTACAAACTCTCCATTTCCCCTCCAACATTTTCACATCAATGATTTCACAACTTTTTTATATTTTCATTTCAATAATGATTTCGATCACTTTCCACCCTTATTACCTCGGCCACCCTTATCACCACAACCCACACCTTATTACTTCGTGTTGCGGCGCGCAACCAGATCCCACCGAAACAATCACAATTCACAACCAACACATCAACAACAACAATTCACAAGGAACAACAATCAACAGTTCTCAAGGACAACAACAACAATTCACAATGAATTTCCGTAACCATCAATACCTCTTCCATCATATTCAACAATTCATATGCAATTTAAGTCACCACAATAATTGCCCACGACAAGCCAATCATGTTATTACCTCAATTGTTTCGATTGCATCAATTACAATTTCTTTCCATCATTTGTTTCTCGACTCTTATCACATAACACATTTACATCCACACATTCGATTTATTGCCAATTACTTACACCATTATATCGGAAGACTTAACCACGAACACTCAAATCATGCCAATCACAAGAATTTCACAAATAATCTACGTAGATATCACATACCAAATATTCGTACACCAAACAAGGTGATTCTACAAAGGTCAAAGTTATCTATACATACCTGGAGTCGAATTCCCTTTTAACTTTTACTTTCAATTCACCAAATAGTCTAGCAACGTCAATCTAGTGCACAAGTTAACACATATGACTTAGAATTGAAGCTCACAATTTTTACTCAAACTTATTTAGGTTATCAATCCCTTTATGAACAATCGTTTACTCCTACCCAATTCCTCTTACTAGATTTTATGTTTTAAAAAGGCATGCATGTATATTTTCAACCATTATTTTCAAAAATCAATGCGTGAGACTCCCCCCTTAGTTTACACCTGAAAATCAATGAAAAAGGGTTAGGAATTTTACCTGTAAGAATGAGGGTGAAGGCAATTACTTTGAAATTCTTCCACCCGGATAGTTTTGAAGAATTAAATTGATGGAGATGACTTTCTTTCTCAAGAACCCTCTCTTCCCTCTCTCTTATTTGATCAGAAAATGCGTTAAAAATGAGGGGTTGGGGTGTTTTATTGAAAAGGGGTCGGGTTTGAAAATTTAAAAAAATTAGAGCCGAGTCGGGTTTGTGGTCGCGTTTTGCGATCGCATAACAGGAATGCGGTACACATAGTGGACCGTAAAAGTGCTTCAAAACTCTGGACGTTCTGTTTGGGTTTGCGACGAAAATGCGGTCTACATACCCGATTTGCGGTCGCATAATGCACCGCATTTTTTACCTTAAATTTGACTGACACCCTGTTTCACTTTGCGGTAGAAATGCGGTCCACATATCAGTTATGCGGTCGCATAATGCACCGCATTTTGACCTCCATTTCGACCGCATTCTGGACCGCATAATAGCATTTTTTGGAAACTTTTATTCTTTGATTTTTAAATGCTAAACCAGTATAAAGGGTCCGAACTGCGGCGAGCTTAATTTTACACATCCCTAACACATATTCTGGACTTGACTGTCACGACCCAAAATCCACTAAGGGTCGTGGTGGCGCAGGACACCGCTGTCAGGCAAGCCAACAAAGAATGCATAATTAAATTCCAGTTTTAGTACTTGCGGAAAATATTTTTCTTATACGAAGAGTATTAAACAATAAAGATTTTACAAAAATGAACTTAAAGTCAATAAGGGACTTAATACTGAATAATCCAAAACTCTCCCAGAACCCAGTATCACAAGTGCATGTGCATCTACTGATAGGGAAATAAAATACAACATCCATCTGAAATACAGCGGACAGAAAATAAATACAATATGCTGAAAGGACTACACTAGTTGCGGGTCATCTCAAATAATGCAACTCACCAAGTCCCAGAATCATCCGCGCTGCTACGCCCAGTAGACTGCTAGAGGTACATATACCTGTGCAACAAAAATGTACAGAAGTGTAGTATGAGTACGTAAACAACGTATACTCAATGAGTATCCCGTCTAATCTCGAAGAAGTAGAGATGAGATAGTCGACTTCGACACATACTATTGGTCCAATAATGAGGTCAGTAATACATTAAATTATGAATTTCTATAAACATGATTTTAGTCCAAATAGAAGGAAAACAAGTAAACAATTAATTCATTTATAGGAAATTTCCAAAATTCCTTTTTCGTAATTATCCAAATATCTCCAAGCCATGAGGAGGAAATAATAACTTAATTAAGTTCAAGGCAGCAATACAAGCATGCGCATATTATGCCGAGGCGACGGCCCGACCCAATAGAAATAAACTGTGCACTTGCCGAGGGTCGACAACGCGCCTATAGATGCATCTATTTAATCTGCCGAGGCATTCGGCCCGTTCCAAAAATTAAACACACACAAACAGACAGTCAATCAAGAAGTCAACATAGAGCACTTATTCAAAGAAAGGCCAATTATCTTTATTAATTTAGGAAAATGAAGTTTAAACCCTTTTAGAAATTCGTTTACTGATTCGATGTGGTTTAAGCAGTTCAAGCTATCAATAGGTTCGTCAATAATCCAAGTATAGCATGCTTCTGGATCCTAACTACCCGGACAATAGCATAATAGTAGCTACGCACGGAATATCGTCACCTCGTGCGTACGTAGCCCCCAAAAATAGGAGCACATAATCAATTATTTCACCTATGGGTACAATTCCCTCTTACAAGGTTAGAAAGGAGACTCACCTCGCTCCGAAGATCCATAACCAGCATTCTACATTCTTCCGAAGACTTGCACCAACGCACAATGCTCCAAAACTAGACAATGATTATACAAATTCATTAATATATGCTTAGTTAAACTTTACAACCCAATTTGTAGCAATTCCTAACTCCGAACAAAAAGTTAACAAAAATGCCCTTGGGCCCACGTGCCCGAAATCCAAAATTTCTCGGAGATAAAGTTTACTCATGAACTCAACTATATGATTTTCTCTTACTTCCATACTCAAAATCGTGATCAAAATTTAAGAACACTAATTTTCTAGGTCTTCCCCTAAACCCCAAGTTTTTCTATAATTTTCATGCCCAAATCCATGTATAAACCTTGTGTTTAACTCAAAGCTAGCATAAATTACTTACCTCATAACAAGTGACGAAAATGATGCCTCAAAGCTGCTCCCCATTAGCTCTAATGGAATAAAAATGGGGTTGAAATGAACTCAACCCCGAATTTTAAAGACCTCACTGCTCCAGTCATTTCCGCACCTGCGGACCCTAGACCGCTTCTGCGGTTCCGCAGATGCGGTCACCGGGCCGCTTGTGCGATCCACCCTGGCCACCCCAGCTTCCGCTTCTGCGCTTCCTTTTCCGCAGGTGCGGTCCCGCATCTGCGGATCCCTGACCGCATATGCGGTCCCAGCTCCCCTCACCAAAATCCGCATTTACGGTCTTCCTGGCCGCTTCTGCGGCTCCGCACCTGTTGCCAAATCTTCGCAGGTACGGAAATACCAGATACCAGCTGCTTCAGCTTTTCTTCAACTCCAAAATCGATCCCTTAACCACCCGGAATCCACCCGAGGCCCCTGGGACCTCAACCAAACCTACCAACCAATCCCAAAACACGTTACGGACTTGCTCGAGGCCTCAAATCATATCAAACAACGCTAAAACCACGAATTTCACCCCGATTCAAGCTTTATGAACTTTGAACTTTCCAACTTCTACTTCCGATGTTTAAGCCTATCAAATCATGTCCGATTGACCTCAAATTTTGCACACAAGTCATATTTGATATTACAGACCTACTCCAACTTCCGGAATCGGATTCTGCCGATATCAAAAAGTCCACTTCCAGTCAAACTTCTCAAAAACCTTCAAATTTCTATCTTTAGCCAAATGGCTTCAAAATGACATACGGACCACCGAATTCACTTCCGATCGCGCTCCCAACTCCAAAATCACCATACGGAGCTACTCCCAGTCTCGGAATTCCAAATGGACATCGATAACACTAAAATCCACTTCAAGCCAAACTTATGAAATTTTCTCCAAAATGCCAACTCCACAATAGGCGACAAAATGCTCCCGGGTCATTCAAAACCCGATCCGGGCATACGCCCAAGTCCGAAATCATCACACGAACCTGTCGGAACCTTAAGATCCCGATTCCGAGGTTGTTTACTTAAAATTCCAATCCTGGTTGATTCCTTCAACTTTAACCTTCTAAAATGAGAATTCTCTTCCCAAATTAACTCTGATCTTTCCGAAATTCAATTCTGACCACGCGTACAAGTCATAACACCTGAAATGAAGCTGCTCATGGCCTCAGACTGCTGAACGACGCGCTAGGGCTCAAAACGACCGGTCGGGTCGTTACATTGACCCTACGAGCTACTGGGTTTTGAGGATAAATTTTTCACGGGGCCTTACAGTTAATCTCTAAATGCACAAAGGAATAAATAACTATATTTATTTTTGGTATTTTATGAAAGGAAATATGCAATTAAAGACACAAAATGGTTAAAAATTATTAAAATAATAAAACATTAATGAATGTAGGAGATGTTAAAATAGTGCAAAAATTAAGTGTTCCCAAGGACAAAGGGGCTGAAGTTATTTTAAAAGTGGGTATAAGTTAAAAGTTTTTAAAAAAAATGGCCATAGGTTAAATGGGGGCGACCAAATAGGGCGTCCAGTGCAATTTTTACTGTAATGGATTAAGGAGGGGAGTTGGCCTACAAAATATAAATAGTTTATATTGGGGAAAATCAGTTGAAAATTAGTTATAATTTCAAAATTAAATAAAATTTATTATTTTTTCATGTAAAGATAAAATATGAACAAAAATATTCTTAAAATCCGGAAAAATTCCGGCATAATATGTTGGAGTTCAAATTTTTTACATATAAGATTCCAGCATAATATGCTGGAGTTCCTACATAATAAGCTGGAAATTTATACGCCAGAGTTTTATAATCCAGCATATTATATTGAAACTATTCGTGTTTCAGCTATAGTACTTTTGTCCAAATTTTATTTTAGCATTAAATAATGGCTACTTTTCAATAACTTTACAAATCCCGCCTATTTTTCGCTAACCACCCGTAAAAATGACTATCGCAAGCCATTTTAACAATTTATATACATATAAATACTTAAAGCTTTAGAACTTCTATAGTTCCGGACCGAAATTCACATACAAGCTAAGTTACGACTTAGATTAAAGATTAATAAATGAATAGTAAAGTTAAAACTGACGAAGTTTAGAATGCACCTTGTTGCGATTGGACCAATAGACAAATGAGAAATCAGTGGCTTTTGAGTGAACAAATGAAGACTATTTGCATAATTTATGTTGTTGAAACTTTAAGCATGAAAGGAACATTTCAACTAGAGCCGGTGCTTTTATTTATTCAATTAAATTTAATGGCATGCACATGTGACCAACGTTGCATCATCCTCTTTTTCTCATCTACCTGCGCTTAAATATACACAATCAACCACACAACAATATCTTCTATCACTTTTATTTTTATTTTTGAAGGCTAGCAAATACTTATATATTCCATCTAGATCTAGTGATTATTTTTTAATTTGCCCATGGGCTTTTTTTGGTGTGTGTGTGGGTGCGTGGGGGTGTAGAAGGTGAATAAATGGTGCAGATAACATGTGAGATTTGCAATATGCAGAGTTGTAAAAATGACTTGGCTTTGGTTATATCAAAGTATCATCCCGTCGCGAGTCCTAGTTTTCTTCGGCGATGGCTTTCGGTCTTAGGGGTATCATTTCGAATTCTCGTCGAAATGCTGACCTGTCGTTGTTCAATCGAGGTCGAACTCTTCTTTTTATGGAGGCCCATAGCCTTAAGGGTGTTCTTTCGAGCTTTCGTCGGAATATTAACTTGTCTTTGTTTGATCGAGGTCGAACTCTTCTTCTTGGCGGAGGCCCTTGGCCTTAAGGGCATGATTTCGAGCTTTCGTCGAAATATCAATCCGTCGTTGTTATTTTTTGACATTGGACTTGGCTTCTTCTACCCATACTATGCAAATTCTTTAGTTATAGCCTGCCTTTACGTCTTCCACAAAAGAAAATCAAACCCAAAGTATTATAATATGGCAGATGTACATATATTGGCTTATACAAGGTCCTCAAATTAAAGAATGCTTTTAAGAATTCTACCTCATCTCTATATTTGTCTTATATGTCCCTCCAGAAACTGAAAGCAATGACATATCCAACCATTCAAATGACTTAAGCAAACCCCTCTTTTTATCTCGTAAATAACTTGTTGTTCCGTTGCATGCCCCTGGAACTGCTTCTTAGTTGAAATCTAAAAAGCTTGAGAAGACCATTGATATAAGTACGACATAAATATCTCATCTATAATCAAGGAAGAGAAAGTTATATATCACTTTTGCAAGCACGAATTTCTTTTTTCAGTTAAAACTTGAAAGTAAAATCAGCTCGATAACTACAAAATAGAGAATATCGACTCTTCAACAACAACAAAAAAAAAGAATGGAACATTGTTTGAGTTGTTGCTTTCACTTTAATAATTTGTTTCCTTGACAATTGCAGCTTAGTATTTGTACATAAAAAAATTTACATGTGCTAACACAAATAATATTGATGATAGGCTATAATTACGTATTTTAGTCGATTATTACACTCTAATTGACTGCACTTTAGTTGAGTTTGCGCTTTTATCGCTAGTATTTTGCACTAATTGTGTGTTTTATGCTTTGTAGGAGTGATTCCGAGTTATATAGATGTTATGGAATGAATTCAAGTGAGTTGGAGCTTTGCAGTCTGAGTAAAAACCCAAGGAATTAAGCCGAGATCGTATTCGGGGGTCAAATTTGATAATTAAGTACGAACGAAGACTCGAAGAGGTATATTGCGCATTGTCTAGTAAAATAGATATATCTTTTTGCTCAGAACCTTATTTGGGCTCCACAATATATAGTTAGAAAGCTAACTCAAAGGGCTACACGAACGAAGACTCGAGGAGGCATATTGCGCACTGTCTAGTAAAATAGATATATCTTTTTGCTCAGAAATTTATTTAGGCTCCACAATATATGGTTAGAAAGCTAACTCAAAGGGCTACAACTTTCATGTTTTAAGTTTTTCCAAATTCCAAACGGAACAGGGTGAAAATCCGCAATTACGGTAGAACCACGACAGAACCGCGGCAGAGTGTACTCGCAGACAACTGAAGAATCAGAGAGCATGTTTGGCTGCGGTTTGACCGCGACGCGGCAGAACAGCGGCAGGGGCGGTAAGGTTCAGGGACCTAAGTGCAAAACATGGGATTTTTAGCCCAAAATCCTATTTTAAACACTAGACTTCGCCCAAAGAAGGCATGTATTGTATTGGAGAGTATTTTAGCAAGGAAAACAATTGTGAGAGATCACGAAAAACATCTTTCTTCTTTTCTTTAATTTTTCTTGCAATTTTTCATGATGAACATTATTCTAGTTTATTTACCCATAGTTATGAGTAGCTAAATCTTTTGTCTAAT
>MDKF010103032.1:0-11997 GCA_026770625.1 Nicotiana glauca
TTTTCAAGAATGGTCTCCAACATGAGCATTATTTTCTCATTTTGGGCATTTGAGAGTTCTTGGTTTTGATTAAGTACCAAGGAATTTTGGAGACTATTTTCCAAAAGCTCATCCAAGGCACTTTGTTCTTTGTGTCCTCCTTCAAGTAAGCACTCCAACTTGAGCTTGAATCTCCCTTTCGGCCATGCTCAACTTCTTCCAATTCGTTACCCCTATCATTTTCATCAAAAACAATAGAATCATCATAGCGGGGGCTTGGAGAAGGGAAGGACCAATCAACACAATCATCCCAATGACTATTTTGAAAATCACACTTATCACGAATACTCCACTCATGGGTTTGAGATTGTTCGCACAATCCACACCTGGGAGAATTTAAATAATTTTGCCACGAGTGTGGTCCTCCACAATAAAGACAAGGGTCATCACAGTATGAACAACTACCATCCCACCAATTTTTATTATATGATGCCATTTTTCAAAACTAAGAAAATAAACAAGACCCAAACAATAAAAAGAGACTAAGATAAGAAAAATTAATTGCACAAATATTCACAAGTTGGGTATAGAGAAAACTGACCACACTAAGAATTTTTATATTTTTATCAATGGTAATTGATAATTCTGTTAACTCCCGGCAACGGCGCCAAAATTTGATCACGCCCAACTATGCTCTCTAAAAAGGACTCTGCGGACGTTGCAAATATAACCCGAGTATTACGCCCAGGGTCGAATCCACAGAGAGTTAACCTATCAATCACTATCTTTAGACCCACTAAACTCTTCAGAACTAGTTTCCCAAATGTTTGAATCACAGTTGATGATGTCTTTAGTAACTACGATTGCAAGTAAAATAAACAGCTGTAAACTAAACTAATAAGGTTGTAAACAATGATGAGAAGAAGCTAAGGCAATAATTTCCCCTATTGATGGAATCCCTTCCGTTTATGCTCATACAAATTTACCAACACATCTCTATCAATTATGAACACTCATCTTACCGTAAATCTCTCCCGAATAATCACAGTAATATACTAATTGCACTCTTCCGAGATATACTAGCTTACTTTAATTAACACAGTTCACTTAAGATTGCACCCAAGCCTTTGTTATCCCTAATTCCGCCTTTAAACCCGCAGTTATAGATTCCTTTTATACTTTAGAAATGGTGTTATTCAACAATAACCTAAATATGCACTCTCTTCCGAGTTATGCACACTAAATAGGCACAGCTAATTGAGGATCCTGGCAATTAACTACAACAAGAACATAGTTGAATAAATAAAGATTGAAACTAGCAATTTGTATTCACATAAACAAGAAGTTCATCTTCCAATAGGTTTCATCAAAACCTTAGACTAGGGATTTAGCTACTCATGGCTATGGGTAAACAAACTAAGATAAGATTCATCATAAACTAGCAATAAAAATCAAAGAAAAGAAGAAACATGTTTTGGGTGATCTCTCACAATTGTTTTTCTTGCCAAGATACTCTAAAAATCAATACATGCCTCCTTTGGGCGAAGTCTAATGTATAAAATAGAGTTTTGGGCTAAAAATCCCGTATTTTGCACTTTAGTCCCTGAAATTTCCGCCTCCTGCCGCGGTTCTACCGCGGTCGCGGTCAAACCGCGGCCAAACATGGCCTCTGATTCTTCAATTGTCTGCGTCTGCACTCTGCCGCGGTTCTGCCGCGTTCTCGGTGAAACCGAAGTTTTTCACCATGTTCCGTTTGGAATTTTGAGAAACGCAAAACATGAAAGTTATATCCCTTTGAGTTATCTTTCCAACCATATATTATAGAGACAAAATGGAGTTCTGAGTAAAATGTTATGTATATTTTACTAGACAATGCGCTATATGCCTCATCGAGTCTTCGTTTGTTCTCAACTATCAAATTTGGCCCCCGAACACGATCCCGGCTTAATTTCTTGAGCTTTTACTTAGAGTTCAAAGTTTCAAATCACTTAAATTCATTCCATAACATCTATATAGCTCGTAATCACACCTACAATGCATAAAACACACAATTATTGCAAAACACTAGCAATTAAAGCGCAAACTCAACTAAAGTGCAGTAAATTAGAATGTAATAATCGACTAAAACACGTAATTATAGCCTATCATCAATATGCTCGATAAAAATGATATAACAAAACTAAGATACAACTAGATCTAGCATATTTCAGTTAATATCATCAAAAAATATATTAAATTGTGCATAAGTATACAATTTGATTTTAATTTTTAAGCAGAGAAAAATATGTTACATTTATAAAATGTAACTAACTTTTTTTATCTTATGTATGTTATTGTTTTTACATGAATTTAAAATGATAAAATTCAACTGTAGTATGTATAAAATTATATTAGTTAGTAAATTTTAGTATTGGAACTTAATTTCAAGAGATCATATGATTTTACTTTTTACATCATCTCTTAATTAACTTCTAACATATTAAAATAACTTAATCTTGTAATTATTTTGTTAGAATTATCAAAATAATTCTTTCCAATTATGATGTACAATAATTCTTGTTAGTCAATATATTACTTATACAAAAAGAAATTAATGTGGTATTCCAGTAATACAAATGAAACTTAAAAAAAGTTAAGCATATTATTAAACTAAAAGTAATATAATTGTAATTTAATTCACTTGCTTTTACTTCTAAAAATAATTCTTTGTTTAATAATAATAATAATCCAATTATGATGTACAATAATTCTTGTTAGTCAATATATTACTTATATAAAAAGAAATTAATGTGGTATTCCAGTAATAATAATAATAATAATAATAATAATAATAATAATAATAATAATAATAATAGTAATAGTAATAGTAATAGTAGTAGTATTAATAGTAATAGTAATAGTAATAATAATAATAATAATAATAATAATAATAATAATAATAATAATAATTACAGTGAGGACATCTTGTCCGATATCGGAAAAGAAACGTGGACTTCTCCACTTTATAAGCTCAGCACGTTGGAATTTTGCTCGACGGTAAATGGCTTCTGTGGTAGAAGCCTTCTTGTATATTAACCTAATAAATAAATAAATAAATTTGTATATATATTAAATAAGTTATAAGTAATAAAATGCAGAGGGTGGATTGGTAATTGACAGTTGTTTAGTGATCAGTGACTACTAAAACTGAAAGTTAGGGGGTGGTGCCATAATATCTCAATATATGTAGGGCATATATACGTATGGTAGAGTCTTTATAATAAAAATAATTTATTAACAAAAATACTATAGCAATAATTTTAATTTTTGTCTAAAATATAATATAGATTTACTTGGGAAATTTGATGGGAATTTACTTGCAGATATTTCCCTATGAAAATTCGCAAGAAAACTCTTAATTTTCATAAACTTTTTACCAAAAAATTAATGGAATTTTTAGAATTTCCTACGAAAAAATCCGCAAGTAATTTACATGCGAATGTAAAAATGTTTGACTTAAAAGATGTTAAATTCTTTTTAAGCAAATCAATCAAAAGAGATGAAGGTGTAAATCGTAATTGAAGATAATAAACCCTAGGATAACTTTAATAATCAGAATATCAGTAATAGTGAAGGAGAAAGAGAGAGAATAGTAGAGAGATAAAGATGAGAGAGAGAATAGTAGAGAGATAAAGATGAGAGAGAGAATGAGCTTGTATATTAAAAATCCTCTGCCTATTACAAGGCCTGGATCCCCTTTATATAATGGAGGATCTTTACTTAATTATCGAGAAGATAAAATTAGAGTATATTCTGTAACGGAGCCGACGATAACACGGGGTCGTTTCACCTTTTGTCCTTGGGTCGTCCCCCTACATCGACTCGGAGGTATTCAGTGGTTGGTTGTGTTGACTTTGGGACATGATCGGTCAAATTCGACCCCATACACTTAGTCCATCCGCTCGTCGAGGTCGCAGCTAGATGCATCCTCGATGGGCAGAATCAATGCTTCCATCAGGGAGAGTTTGGCTTGACGAACTGTTAAGACGTGACCAGTGGGAGAAAGTGATCATATCTGTCAGAACGTTGAAGTAAAACACTCTTCCTTGGGTGACGTCAGCATTCGCATGCGTGATCATTGCGCATATTCTCGAGGCAAAAAAGCTGACACTTTGGTGCTTGGTTTCCGTGCTAATTTAAAGTCTGCCGCCTCGATTCTGGCACCACCCAACCCTATAAATAGGGGAAGGGTTCAATTTTGTTGAATAACTTTGGTTATTCTTGAGAACTTTCCAGCCCTCCTCTTTTGATTTTCATATTCCTGCGCTTTCGTTCTTGATCGGGGTTTTTCTTCTTCTTTATTCCGTTGTGTGCGACTTTCTCCGAACAAAATCATGCATGAATCTTGGCATAGCAACGAAAGGGTTCCTAAGGCTGCTCAGTCGAGCGCACCACTCTCCTCTAATGGCGGGGAGGTGGATGTGGAAGAGGATGTCAGTTCTCTTACGGTGAAAGCATTATTACCGAGGCATTCTTTGTCTTGGAGTGATTTCAATAAGGATTCCCCCACTATTCTGATTCCAGAGCTTTCTTAGATGGAACAGAATCACTTGGTTGACCTCCGCACTAAATACGGTATCCCTGCCCACGTAGAGATGGTCCTGGCCAGGGGAGACTATGTTGGCATTCATAGGCCAGGGTATTGTGCCTTCTATGAATACCCCTTTTTGATAGGTTACGGCCTTCCTCTTTTTCCCTTGGCGGAAGAGTTTTGCAGATTCTATAACATCTGCCTGGCTCAGCTGACTCCATACACGGTTAAAGTGTTTCTACTGCTGGCCAAGTACGCGGAGTTAGACGAATGTGACGTCTCTATTCATCATCTCTTGCACTTTTTTACTGCCGGTTTCTTTAGAGGAACCATGGTGCATTTGAGAATCCGTGGTAAAAAGGGTTGGTGGTCGGAACTGACGATCGGGCGAGCCGTGGATTCTGGCGCAAGTATTTCTTTGTCAGGACCGAGCACGTGGTCTCTAACCCTTCTGGATTTCTAGAGAGGTGGAACAGGACATGTAAGTGTTGTAGTTTATTAGGTTCTTCGTTTCATGCTATTATTGCAACTCTAATTTTTGCATTGCAGCCATGGCTCGTCCGCCCCAGCCTGTTGCCAGTCTCAGAAACTAGGTCGCCAGCCTGCTACCTTATGTGGAGGAGACTCGAACTTGGCTTGCCTTCATGCAATGTTACGACCCTAAAGTTTCTTCAGGTAAACTTCCGATTTTTGTCTCGTTGGTTATGCGACCTTGCTTACCTGTATGATTTTATGGCAACAGGTCGAGGTGCTTCTAGGAGGAGGGCACCTGTCCCTGCTTTCATGCGACCCAACGCTACCTCAGATGCTCGAGATATATTGTGCGAGTCTATCTGAGAGGGTCGTGCTCTAACTTCCCAATAGGGGGCCACTCCACAGCTGCGACTATGGGAGAGTCGACCTTGCTGGCACCGGCCACGCAACCTGTCGATGAATCTTCCCATGGTGAAGAGCCGTTGGAAAGAAAAAGGAGAAGACTAGAGATGGGAAAGGGGGTGGCCACTGAAGCTGACGGAAGTGGGGCACCCCGGTCGACGCCAAGGCCCGTGTTCATGGCTGATGCCATTTTATCAGGGAGGTCAGCCTAGGAGAGGAGGGCCGGCCTTGGAGCTAGTTTGGTGTGCTCCGCTGAGGGGGGCTCATCGACTAACGTTGGAGGGCCTAGCGTAGAAGTTGATGAGTCGGGTTCTGACATCGCCTCGGAGGACGTAAATGAATTTTTGGGTTGTCATACCCATGTGGAGACGACGATGGATGGGTCTGACTATCACATAGTGATCCCGGGAGACTACAACTTACTTCTAAATAGTGAACAGGTCGCATCGACCCTTACCCTTTTATGTGCCGCTCCTGAGAGTGAGACGCTCAGAACGATAAATGATATGGAGCTATCTCGAAAGGTCGCCGGCATGGCTTTACAGGTAGGTTTCTTTACCCCCCCTCCCTCATTTTTGCATATTGTAGGATCGATATGGAGATGTGCTTACTTCTATTTGTTTTAGAGCCTCGTCCTGGAGGTGGAGAGATATCGCCCTAAGCGAAAGAGGACGGACCTCTATAAGAAGATGTCGATGAAGTGTCGAAAGTACCGCACTAAGCATCGAGCAATGACTGACCTCTACCAACAGGACCCTGAGTTCCAAGTGTTCCGCGAGGGGCTTAAGCAGAGGGAGGCTCAGTTGGAATGTAGGGGGGCAGAGTTGGAAGAGACGGATGGGGAGCTTGTGAGGGTCGTTGCTCGTAGCAGCGAGTTGGAGGCTCTCCTTAGGCCGAAGGAGGATGAACTCGAGTTGAGTCGAGGGGTAACTACGAAAAATGCGAACCTGCAGCAGAAGGTAGCTGGTTTGACCGCCGAGCTAGGTGCTAAGATGGCGGACGTTAATAGATTCAAGGGCGAGCTAAGTGCTAACACAATTAAATTAGCTGCGTTGCGAAGGCAGGTAGCCCCACCAAGGTCAGAAGAAGCAGATCGTCATTCTCGGCCCTCCTTATCTCGTCCTCCATCTGGTCGGGGCCCACCTCATAGAACATATGATATGTGGGTCTATAAGGAGGCTCGACTTGATATATATAGAGCTTTTTATGCTGAGGGCCGAGCAACGGAGGCAGAGGTTCAAGCGGTGCATGATGAGGCACGTATGGCTCGCAAATCATGTGGGTATTCTCCTGATGGGGAGGGTGTTACTTCTGAGGACGTCAACCATCTTGACTCAGATTCATGGTATGAAGATGCTTATCCCGCAGGGGGTGATGAGTAGTTTAAGCTTGTCTATTTTGGTTCCGCATTTTTTGGCTGTGGTTTGTACTAAGGCTCGTCCGTAGGGACAAATGTACATAATTTTTGTTGTAATATAAAGTCTTGTTTTTGTCGCTTCGTCTATTTGCTGCTTTTCCTTTTTTGGGGTTTTTCATGACACTTAGTCTCTACAGAGGTTGTTTTTATTACTGTTAAAAGATTTTATCGTGGTTCAAGCGAGGTCGAACTGATGTTGATGGCCTTGGCCATTGGGATATTACTTCGACTATCATCGAAGCAGTATCCGTCGTGGTCCGAACGAGGTCGAACTAATGATGCCCTTAGCCATTAGGATGTTTCTTCGACTATCGTCAAAGTAGTATCCGTCGTGATTCAAACGAGGTCGAACTGATGGCCTTGGCCATTAGGATGTTGCTTCGACTGTCATCGAAGCATTATCCGTCGTGGTTCAAATGAGGTCAAATTGATGATGGCATTGGACATTAGGATATTTCTTCGACTGTCATCAAAGTAGTATCCGTCAGGATTCGAATGAGGTCAAACTGATGATGGCATTGGCCATTAGGATATTGCTTCGACTTTCATCGAAGTAGTATCCGCCATGATTCGAATGAGGTCGAACTGATGATGGCCTTGGCCAATAGGATGTTGCTTCGACTGTCATCGAAGTAGTATCCGTCGTGGTTCGAACAAGGTCGAACTGGCATCGATGGCCTTGGCCATTGGGATGTTGTTCATTTAATGGTGATTCGACTTCCATTCGTATAATGGAGATTTCTGTTTGTACAATGGAGATTGACTTCTGTTCATATAGTGGAGATTTCTATGTATACGATGGATATCGACTTCCGTTCATATAATGGAGATTTCTGTGTATACAATGGAGATCGACTAGTGTAGTCCCTTCATTATTTCGGCCTAGAGACCATGTCGATGGGCCGAGGTGATGAACTGTGCTTTGATCCATATGATATCCCCTTTGCCGCCTTATTAAAAACCTCCCCGAGAAAACCTAATTAGGATAAAACTCGGGTGAGGGAAAAAAAGTATGACTTAGGAGACGAACTTTCAGAAGTGGAAGTACTTGAGGTGGGCGACGTTCCAGTTGTTTTGGAGCGGCCTTCCCTCCATTGTTTCCAGTTGGAACGCTCCTTTTTTTGTGGATGCTATGATTTTACACGGTCCGTCCCAGTTATTTCCCAACTTTCCCTCATTTGGATCTTTCGATGCCAGTGTCTTGGCTTTGAGGACGTAGTCGCCAACTTTGAGTGATCTTACTTTGGCTTTTTTGTTGTAGTATCTCTCTATCTGCTGTTTCTGGGCTATCATTCTTATATGGGCCATGTCTCTCCTCTCTTCAACCTCATCTAGGTCTTGCAACCTACTTTCGTTGTTATCCGCCCCGCTGACATGGGAGTATCTCAGGCTTGGTTCCCCGACCTTGACGGGTATGACTGCATCGGTACCGTAGACCAGTGAGTATGGCGTTTCTCCCGTGCTGGACTTTGGCGTAGTTCGGTATGCCCACAGTACTTCAGGTTGTAATTCGGGCCATAGCCCTTTAGCTTCCCCGAGCTTCTTTTTCAATATGTTTAATATCACTTTGTTGGAAGACTCGGCTTGGACGTTAGCGGCAGGGTGATACCGAGCGGAGAGTATCTGCTTGATGCTCCATTTTTCGAAGAACTTGGTTGTTTTCTTTCTGGCGAACTGAGGCCCATTGTCGCAACTGATTTCTTTGGGGATGCCGAAATGGTATATAACATTTTTCCATATAAAGGCAATGACCTTCTGTTTGCGTATTTGGGCATACACACCTGCTTCCACCCATTTAGAGAAATTGTCAGTTAAAACTAAAAGAAAGCGTACCTTTCCTCGTCCGGCTGGCAGGGGGCCGATTATATCCATCCCCCACTTTGTGAAGGGCCATGGTGAAGTGACTGAATGGAGGAATTCTCCCGCTTGATGTATCATATGGGCGTATTTTTGGCACTACTTGTATCTCCGAACATAGTCTGCTGCTTCTTTTTTCATAGTAGGCAAGTAATAGCCGGCGCGGATGAGGCATCAGACGAGTGCGTGATTCCCTATATGGGCACCGCAATGGCCCTCGTGTACCTCTTCCAATACTTGTCTTGTTTGGTGCGGTCCGAGGCATTTAGCGGGGGGCCACCAAACGTTCTCTTGTAGAGGTCATGATTCACCAGGCTGTATCGGGCAGCATGCACTCGAAGTTTCTTGGCTTCTTTTTTGTTTTGCGTGAGTGTTCCATCATATAGATAGGATACAAGGTGGTTGCGCCAGTCCCAAGTTAAGTTCAAGGAAAATACCTCGACGTGATCTATGGCCGAATGGAGGAGGGTAACCATGTTTTCTTTGTTGATATTCTTGGTGGCCGCGGCTAGCTTGGCTAGGCCATCTGCTTCAATGTATTGTGCCCTAGGGATCTGCTTGAAGCGGAATTCATCGAACTCTGGCATCAGCGTATGGATCTCTGATTGATATTTCTATAGTCTCTGTTCTTTGATTTGGAAAGTCCCAGTGACTTGATTTATGACGAGTTAAGAGTCGCAGTGGAGGATAAGTCGCCGGGCTCCGTATTTGAGTGCTAACTTCATACCTACAATCACAGCCTCATACTCGGCCTCGTTGTTAGTCATCTCGGGGAATCGCATAGACTGGCTAATTACTTCGCCCGTAGGGACTTCGAGGACGAGTCCCAGTCCCAATCTCGAGGCATTCGAGGAGCCGTCAGTGTAGAGGTTCCAGAGGTCAGTATGAGCAGAGGCACGAAATGCTTCTTGTTTCGCCTCTAGCAATATTTCCCTACTGAAGTCGGTGACGAAGTCAGCGAGCACCTGCAACTTAATGGCAGTTCGTGGTTGATAAGTGATGTCGTGCTCACTAAGCTCTATGGCCCATTTGGCGAGTCTGCTTGAGAGCTCGGGTTTGTGCAGGATGCCCCTTAAGGGAAAGTTTGTTATTACTTTTATGGGGTGACATTGAAAATAGGGTATAAGCTTTCTTGAAGCTATGAATAGTGCCAGAGCCATTTTTTCAAGGTGTGGATACTTTGTCTCGGCATCTATTAAGGTCTTGCTAATATAATAAATAGGGAATTGAGTACCTTTGTTTTTGCGGACCAGGACCGCTGACAGTGACTTCAGATACTGCCATATATACGAGCAGACATCACCAAGATCTGCCTTGACGAGTGTGGTGGTGAGGATATATATGTTTTCAGTTTCCTCAGGGCGTCGATGCATTCCTCGTTCTATTGTAGCCCATGATCTTTTCTCAGTACATTGAAGAACTTATGGCACATATCCGAGGATTGTGAAATGAATCTTGATAGGGCAGCTATCCGCCCCGTCAATTTCTGTACCTGTTTCTTGTTGTTCAGTACCTCAGGTATTGTGTGTATGGCTTTGATCTGATTCGGGTTGACTTCGATTCCTCACTGCGATACCAGGAAACCTAGAAATTTTCCCGAGGCCACGCCGAAGGCGCATTTTTTTGGATTCAATTTCATCCCGTACCGCCTCAATATCTCGAAGGCTTTTTTCAAATGATCGATATGGTCCTACTTCTTTGCCGGTTTTATCAACATATCATCGACATAAACCTCCATTGTCTTGCTGATCTGTTCCTTGAACATCTTGGTAACCAACCTCTGGTATGTGGCTCCTGCGTTCTTGAGTCCTAATGGCATCACCTTATAGCAGTAAGTCCCTTGGTGGGGTGATGAAAGTTGTCTTTTCTTGATCCTCCTCGGCTATTAGGATTTGGTTATAGCCGGAGTAGGCGACCAAGAAACTCAACAGTTCGTGCCCTGCTGTTGCGTCGATCAACTAGTCGATATGTGGCAATGGGAAGGAATCTTTTGGACATGCCTTGTTCAGATCGGTGAAGTCCACACACATTCTCCACTTCCCGTTTTTCTTTTTGACCATGAGCATATTGGCGACCCATTGGGGGTATTTTGAATCTCTGATGTAACCTGGCCAGCAGTTTGTCCACTTCTTCACTGACCGCCTCGTTAATCGCGACATTGAATTTCCTCCTCATCTGCCATATGGGCGGATAGAGTGGATCGACATTCAGCCTATGAGTGGCGATGTCTTTTAGGATCCCCATCATATCTGAGTGGGAGAAGGAAAATAGGTCGGCATTATTAGTTAAAAATTCACTATACTTACCTGACTCGGAGAGGTTGTGTCCGATATAAGCCTTTTTGTGTTGTTGGCATCAGCCAGCTGGACCGGGTCGAGATTTTCAATAGTCGCTTTGCATGCTTCTACAACATCTGGGTCTCTGATGGCCTCTGCTGGCGGGTCGGTTTTAGTCCCTAACATGGCTGATTGATATGCCTCCGCGCTTGATCCTTTAACTGTTTGGTATGCGTGCAATCTTGGGCAATCCGGTAGCACTCTAGAGCGGTGCGTGGCTCGCCTCGAATGCTGAATATTCCCCACAGGGTGGGAAATTTGATCACTTGATAGAAGCTTGAGGGGACGGCTCGCATGGCATGTATCCATGGGCGTCCTATGATGGCATTATAAGCTGTTTCTTGATCCATGACGTGGAAAGTGGTTTCCAGCGTGACTCCCCCTGCCAGGACTAGCAGTGTTATTTCTCCGGATGTCCGCTTTACTACATTGTTAAAACCCGTTAGTGTTATGCAACTAGGTATTATCTTGTCTTCGAGTCTCATTTTCATGAGAACTCTCAGGTGGATAATACACGCGCCGCTTCTGTCATCTACCATGATTCTTTTCACATCTGTATCAGCGATACATAATGTTATAACTAAAGCATCGTAATGAGAGAAAGACAAACCATCGGCATCTGACTTTTCGAAGGTGATACTATCTTCGAAGTCATCATATCATTCATGAGCGATCATACGTTTCAGCTTGTGTGTGGTGATGAACTTCACATGGTTGATCACCGAGTTATCGCCACCACCAATGATCATATGTATGGTACGTGCCGGCGACGGTGGCTTTGGCGATCCTTGGGATGGTTCGCGTCCTCTAGCGAAGTTAGCCCTTCCTTTATCGCTGAGCAATTCTTTCAGGTATCCCTGGTTCAACATTCTGACCACCTCCTGTCGTAAATGTCACGACCCAAACTGGAGGGCCATGACTAGCACCCGACCATACTTGCCGAGCACCAACGTACATTTTAT
>MU669030.1:5503-17637 GCA_026770625.1 Nicotiana glauca
CTTATCTTAGTAGGAGTATTTATAATATAGAGACCGTACCCTACAAAGTTATAGGCCAGGTGGCTGCTCTTCAATACAGTCATATTTAGGCCGGTGATGATTTCATGGACGTAGTGACACCTGTTTCATGGTTTGGGATCTTGCATGTGTCTTCGTAAAAGAACATTAAGTAAATTTAATGCAATGAATCAAGTTGTACTTTGCCTTGATATAAATCAAAGGGAGTGAAGCCCTGATCTACATATTGTACAAATAGTGGAGGGAGTATATTTGCGGTGAATATATATGATCACGCTCAACTATGTCTTATAAAAAGGACTTTGCGGATATTGCAAATATAATTCGAATATTACGTTCAGGGTCGAATCCACAGAGAGTTAACCTATCAACCACTATCTTCAAATCCACTAATTCTTCAAGAACCAGCTTCCCAAATATTCAAATTTCAGTTGAATATTCTTTATCAACTACGCTTGCAATTAACAAAATAGATTTAAACTAAACTAATAAAGTTGTAGACAATAATGAGAAAAAGCTAAGGTAATGATTTCCCCTATTGATGGAATCTTATGCTCATACAAATTTACCAACACACCTCCATCAATCATGAATACTAATCTTACCGTAAGTCTCTCCCAAGTAATCACAGTAATTTACTATTGCACTCTCCCGAGATACACTAGCTTACTTTATTTAGCATGATTCACTTTAGATTACACCCAAGGCTTCGTTATCCCTAATCCCGCCTTTAAACTCATAATTATAGATTCCTCTAATAATCTAGGAGTGGTGTTGTTCAACAATAACCTAAATATACACTCTTTTCCAAGTTATGCATACTAAATAGGCACAACTAATTGAGGATCCTGTCAATTAACTACAATAAATACGAAGTTGAACAAATAGAGATTAAACTATCAATTTGTATTCACATAAACAAGAAGTTCATCACCCAATAGGTTCCATCAAAACCTTAGACAAGGAATTTAGCTACTCAGGGCTATGGGTAAATAAACTAAGATAGAATTCATCATAAAAAAATCAAAAGCAAAGAAGAAAGATGTTTGAAGTATTCTCTCACAATGGTTTTCCTTGCTAAGAAACCCTAAAAATTAATACATGCCTCTCTTGGGCGAAGTCTAATGTTTTTAAATAGGGTTTAGGTCTAAAAATCCCGTATTTGACACTTTGACCCCCGAAGTTTCTGCGCCTGCCGCGGTTCTGCCGCGATCGCGGTAGAACCGCGGCCAATCACCCTCTCTGAACTTCTAAACTTCTGAAGCTGCCTTCCACCGCGGTTCTGCCGCGATCGCGGGAGAACCGCGGCCAATCATATTTTCTGAATCTCGAGGGCTGGCATGGCGTAGCTTCAATGGGAATTTACACATATGGCCTCTTTTTTCCAAATTTTGACTCCAAAACTGCTCCTTAGACTTCCTTATACATTTATCACCTGCAAACCATGAAAAACACTAATAAGAGCATTTTGTTATCACTTTTAGCATTTAAACTACACAAGAATGTGATTATTTAAGGTGTGATTATAATCAAATTCACCTATTGTCAATATGTTTTTTATTTACACTAATAACATACGGTGGTGTACGAGTTTATTTCTAGTGCTGAATTAAGAATTATACGCTAGCGCATCATAAACGACTAGAACAATTTAATAATGCTGTCCTATACTTAAGTATTTATATTTGGTTGTTGAAATTATAATTATAATAATACGTACGGTATTTTGAAATAATTAAGGATAATTTGTTGTATTAAGAAAGATAACTACTGTTTTTAATTTAGTGCATAGCAATTCCGATTCTTGCTACAACAAAGTATAATTTGATGTTATCAACGCCCAAAAGTAGTGTCTTACGCTTGTCACTGATGACCTCATTGTGAAATATATTACTAGCCCCAACTAGTATCACAAGTGGTCAATCTCTATTACAAGTTAAATCCAATCAAACGACTCCCATAATTATTTTTTCTTGCAAAATATGTTGTGACTAAAAAATGCTTTAAAGTCCATCCAATAGGCTTTCTGCCAGAATAAAGATCCGCTTGACTGTTAAAATTTGGAAAATAAAAAAATATCTTTTGAACTTGAAGAGAAATTTGATGGAAATTTAATAACTCAAGAATTGAGACTATGGCTTTTTCCAAAGAATGTGCTGTTTCCTTCTTCTTTACATGGCTTTGACCAATTTGCGAAAATATAATCACATTACTGTATTTGTCCGCGCTTCGCGCGGTTATTATATATATATATATATATATATATATATAATTTTTGTAAAAATTAAATAAAATCAGAAATATTAAGCATTTTTAATGACACTACGATTGCAATTTTCATACCTTCAACAATATACATATTACAAGTTTGTCATGGAATGATACAATTGTCCCCACAACTATAAAGGGATTAATCTATATATGTAAAGTTGATATATATTTCTTAATCATTTATCTCTCTGATTTTCTAAAAAGTTGAAGAAGTTTTAAAAAATATGTGTTCTTTTTAATAGAATAATAATAAATATCTTTATTTAATTAATATATGCATATCTAAGTTTACTTGTTTTTTGTTTTTAAATCTTGTTCGGATGTTTCTCCTTACATAAAAAAGAATGTAAAATTATAATACATATAAAATAAATTAAAATACAACCAAAGAAGTTTGCACATGATGAAACAATAATTAAAAATTAAAAAAAAAGGAAGTTGCACCCACTTGGGCGATTGGCTGTTTCTATCTTGAAAAACACAACGATTTCATATAGGAAAAGATGATATTTTAGATGTGATCATCTCTTTTAAGAGACTTGTAAACTCAATTCTTGTCCTCCATAGTCGCTTGAAGATGGTTTAATATATTTTAAAAAAATTAAAAAAACAAAAGATCTGATCTTACGTATGGCCATGAATTCCTGCATGATTTCGTTTTTACGGTTCTTGCTTTAATTTTATCACTTTCTTTAGTGAAAATCAACTATGAAATTTTATTTTTAGTAATGTTATTTGCTGAGGGTTCCAAATTGGTATATTCCTTAAAACTCTTTCAGAACTATTCAGCGATATATGTATTTGTATGTGTTTTGACCTTTAATATATATACATCCAAAATATATTAACATCAGAGAGAACATGCTATTGATTCGTGAATCTTACACCGATCTTATATAAAGAAAATTAAAAGATACACCATTTCTCAAAATCAGAGAGAAAGTAGAAGAAAAGGAAGAAATACAATGCACATCCTGTTTGGAACCTTAATCATAAGAAAATAAAAGGAAAAAGAAATATAGATCAGTGCATAGTTTCCTTAGCTATTGTTGATACCTTCTCGCTCAAACAGATCATCATTCAAGATTCTTCTTCCTCGAGCGAAACTAAAACATGAATCTAATACCGTGGTAAATATAACACCATTACTATTTCATATAGGAATGAAAAGGTAACACCTTGGATAAGGATCTCATGAAACAATAGTTATGAATTTACATAGGCATAAGTAGAGGAATATCATAAGGTATCTTAAAATTTTAAATTAAATATTTGGGGATTATGAAAAGCATAGGAGTTATGAATATTATTAAAAGTGAAAGTTAAAAAGGTGTGAGTTAAGGATAAAGATAAATACAAATTGTCATGAATTTACATATTAAATATTTGGGGGTTATGGATATCAAAGACATGAGAGTTATTAAGATTATTAAAAATATAGGTTATGAAGATAGAATAATGATAAAAAAACTCAAAAAAGGGAGAAAAAAGATAAATATGTTTCTTGGCCTAAGAGAGGTGCCAGTTCACTTCCTTATTGCCTAGTTTTAACTAATTCTCAAATTGCTCATATACAATATAATAACTTGCTCTAAGGTCCTTTGAATATATCACTACGTTCTTCTTCTAAAAGAATTTGCCAAATAATATATGGATGAATAAAATCGGATAAAGTAACTTCATAGAACTCAGAGTTCTTGTAAAAGCCAAGATCACTCTAGCTAGCAAACCTCATCCACAACTTGATCAAGACTCCTATTTAGTTTCATAACCTAGAAACAGAAAAATAGGGAAATCATGCCAAATGTTGACATTAAAAGTAGAGTCGGGAAGATCAAGAGTTGATTCAAAAAAAAAAAAAGATATACCATGCACATTGTCAAATACAATGTACATTATATAATCAATATTAGAGTAGTAAACGAGACTTTACAACAAAGGTAATTATTATAACATTAGTATATTACCGTGATTATTAGCTTTGAAATATTATAAATGATGTTGGCTCTTTCTCTTATCTTGTATTTGTCTCTTTTAGACTTTTTGGATAAGGTAATAACAAAATAAGAAAAATGCAAACAAAAAAAAGAAGGCGAAATGACTTCCTGGCCACTCAAACTTGTAGGGTTTTTAAAAGCTGATACATAAACTTTTGTCTTTCCCATTTAAATACTCAAACTCCTAAAACCTATAACTAATAAACATAATTGACCGTTAACTCATCCCATCTGGCGTCAATTGGTCCTTGTCAGCCCCCTGTGTGAATGTCATGGCTTTTAGGAGCGTGAGAGACCCCCTTCCCAATGCCCAACAATCAAAAATAGGGCCTATTTAAGTGGGGTCTTATTCTTTCAATTGGATACACATTATCCCTCTATTATATGCATTTGAAGCTTCATTTTGCCTATTTTTTAAAATCTGAAGCTTTCTTTATTTTTTTTTTCTTTTTCCAGATTGTGATAATGAATCAAAGTCTTGTATTTTGTCATTGTGGAGTTGAAGCTCATATTTGCATCACTTGTAAGTCAACAAATCCAGGAAGGAGGTTTTATAGGTGCTCAAACTATGGTCGAGCCAATTCTTGTAATTTTTTTAGGTGGTTTGACCCACCTCTTCCAGATCACTATAAACATGTGATTTCAGGGCTGCTATCAAGAATTAAAGAGAGAGATCGACTACAGAATAGGAATATGGTGAAGATCATTGTAACTTTAGTTATTGTAGTAGCACTAATAATTGTAATTTTCTTCTTAGTGTAGTTAGCACTAACTTCATAACCCTATGTACAATTATAATGACAAAATAAATGATATATTTTTTGTGGAATGAAAAGTAATTTTAATATAAAAAAGCACACATATATAAAAACCCAAGCTCGATCAGCCTTCTTGGTTGACAAAATTAGCACTGAACTGCTGTCTAGTAGCAGAAATAGTTTAAACATTGTTCCAAAAGAAAAGTCATAGTTAAACTGACTTAAGTTAACCTACAAATTAAGTTTTACAACTAACAGACTTAAGTTACCACAAAAACAAACATTCAGTCCGCTTCAAGGTTGAGATTGATTGATGTTTTGCTGAGATTAGCTTAAAGTTGGACATGGAGACTGGCTTGGCTGAGATGAAGAATAGACTTGAGGTTGGCTAAGGCTTGCTTGAGTTTGTCTTCTCCTCAACTGTTGTTGAAGTTGCCTTTGTGATATAGCATTTCTTCTTTGCCACCTTAATCCAGGTGCACTGTATCCAAGATCGATATTGGTCTGCCCAGCATCTACTACTTTTGTAGGAGCAGAATGTACCTTATCTCTTGCTCCACACTGCATAGGAAGCTAAATTAGTACCCCAAACTACTAATATATAAATAAAAATTCAAATCCTTAATTATCTTACCCTTTCTATCACTGTTCCTGTATCACTAAACAATATACCAAATCCAGTAGTTCTTGATCTTCCTCGTAGTCCACTACCTCTTGGACTTCCTCTAACACTAGCTATAATATCTTCAGAAGTTCTTAATCTCATACTTCCAGTATCCTGATGTAAGATAAAATACTATCTACTAATTTAAAAATTTTGGTCCTAATACAGATTTAACTAAATTAACTAAAATGAATACTTACAGATGCACTTGCAACAACTGATGGTTGAGTATTTGTGGCAGTTCTAGAATCACTTGTAGGACCTGATTTTTGAGTTGTTGTTTGAGCAGCCTGTGATGGTTGAGTAGCACCAGCATTACTAGTTCCTGTTGTTCCAGATCCTTGTCATTTCTGAAATTTCCAAAATAAAAAATGAGATATAGAAACAACTAAAGTATAAGACACAATCAGACACAAATTGAATACATTACCAGGATAGGACACCACTTCTTGTTATGGCCTACTGTCTTACAATTAGAGCATGTCATTGGAGTCCCTGTTCCTTGATCTCTTACCAAACTTCTTCTTAGGTTCATCTTGAGCTCTTTTTCTGTTTTTCTTAGGTCTACCAGGCATCTTGGTAATCACAGGAGGCTCAACAGTTGGATTCTATGCTGATGGCCACATCTCCATGTTGGTTACTAGCTGTATGTAACAGCTAAAAGCCTTCAGGTATGTTTCTTTCTTGTACCAGTGGGTTACATAGTCAGCGGGCTCAAATCTCTTAAAAAACATTGCACATATTGCATGGGAGCATGGTAATCCTTTGAGCTGCCATGATCTACATGTGCATGTATTGTTGGAGAAGTCAACAATATGATTGTAAACCCCATGTTTATCTCATACCCAATATCCCCATTCCATTTAAATTCATTCTTAACAACATATTGAGATTGTTCCTCTATGTACCTCATTGCCATATGAGATAAATCAGAAATCCACCTTATTGCAAATTCTCTCATGGTAGGCATCCTCTCCATCGCCTTCACTCTAATCTCTTCTAACATGGTTATGATAGACTTGTGCCTAGCAGACAAGATCCAACTATTAAAGGTCTCACACATGTTGTTCTCCACATAATCACATTTACTCCAATCTTTGAAGAATGCTCTACACCAACATTGTTTTGGGTATCTCAGCAAGTCCTCAATGATCTTACTATCACCTAATTATGCCAGCTCATCTATCTTAGCCCTCTAATATGCTTCAAATGAAACCCTTGCACGGGCCCAAAACTTCTTCCTTCTTTTCTCTCCTTTCCACTTTTGTTTCCAGTTGCTCCATATGTGTCTTGCACACATTCTGTGCTCAGCATTTGGTAAAAACTCAGAAACAGATGCAACAAGTCCCTTAAGCAACAAAAAAATAATTAGAATATCATAAACATATATAAAGTATCCAAATAATTAAAGGAAGAACAGAGGTGTAGTATATACCTTCTGCATATCAGAAATGATGGTCAGCCCCTCACCTTGGGATTCAGTGAGCTGCAGATCATGCATCATGCACCTAAAAACCATGACCATGTGTGCTTTGTCTCCTTTTCCACCACTACCCAGGCAACTGGGTACATTTGGTTCTTACCATCTTTAGCAATGCATGATAGTAGCTCACCCTTACACACACCCTTCATAAATGCTCCATCAAAGCCAATAACATTTCTACACCCTTCCAACCAACCAACTTTGCAAGAATGTAGATAAATATAGATATCCACAAACACCTCATTACCAGGTATTGTCTCCTTGGAGGTCTTCACAACAACAGTGCTGCCAGGATTTGTAGGCCTCAACATATCAGCACAATCATATATTCTAGCAAACTCCTTATTGTAATCACCAAGATACTGACCCATGGCCTGATGTTTAGCCCTAGCACATATGGATTTTCCCACATACACACCATACTTTATCCTAATCAAATTCTGCAAATTCCTAAGCTTAATGTCAGGTTGGTTGATAATCTTGTCCTAGAAATGTTTAGCTACCCATGTTGTATTAGTCATCTTGTTTCTGGTTGCTCTAAAACACTTATGAACAAGATAGTAGCTCTTGACAATGAAATTCCCTTTGTGTCTCTCCAAACTTCCCAAAATATGCCATTTACATCTTGTTGAGTTCACATATTTTGCCATAACCCTATGTTGCTCATTAGGCCTCTACTTAATGTTAACTCTTCTTTGTACAGCATAATCTTGCAATGCAGATCTAAACTGTTTCACATTTTCAAACATCATTTTCAACTGAAAACAAATTTTCTTAGAAGAAGGATCAAAGTATACCATACTGCTGTATCTTCTTGGTTGAGGGTTATGCACGCCATCTTCTTCATCTACTTTATCATCTGTATCCTCACTACCTGGATCTGAACTGTCAAGATATTGCTCATCTCCTCCCAACTTTCCAGCATATTTGGATTCCCTATCTTTATACATGTCTTCAAAACCAGGGTCTATACCTACAGGTCCACTAGGTATCTCATCAGTATTAACTTCAGAAGATCTTAATTTACTAATCTTTGCATTCACTTTAGCCTGTCTAGCAGCAACAACTTCAGGTTCTAGGTCACTTGTCTCTCCAACAATATCCTCATCAGAACCATATAATGACTCATCTGTATCATCATCATCATCTTCAGAAATAGCCTCATAATCTTTATCACTCTCAGTACTTAGCTCATCACCCTCAACATCACTCTCAGAATCAGTTGCTAAATGAAAGGTATAGAAGTCACCTTCATCTTCACTAGACTCTTCTGTTTCAGAAGAACTTTCAGTAGCCCTCTTTTTACCCTTCCCATGAGTGTTATCACCCCTATTTATATCATTGTTAGGTGAGTGTGTTGCCCTAGCATTAACATCACTTGTTTGCCCATGTGGCTGAACATTAGTGGGGTTCACATTTAAACCACCACTACTTAATATTTTATCTAGGTCCAAATCAATACATGGTATATTAATTGTGTGATATATATACACATCAATAAAATCCTCTTCCTTAAGGTCTTGACAGAAATCTAACACATTAGTATCATATTTCAGAAATCTAAATTCTCCTTTTTGGTTAATTTTACATGCATATTTATCTACTGTTAAGTACCTCATATCCCTAGTCCAATCATGAAATTGAATTATATGTAATTCATCAATGTCAGCTTGAAGAACAACTGGCCAAGTTTGACCATTTACATACCTTATAATTGGGTCAGCCACTAACCACCCTAGATGATGAAACTGTAATTTCAGATAGACAACCATTGAAACCTATAAAAAGGGGGGACAAGTCAGATACACTTTAACCCTAAAAAGCCATAAACTTAAAAAAAAATGGGAGACAAGTATATTTTGATATTCAAAAAAGACATAATTTTTTAACCCTAAATGCCATATCACTTATGAAAAAGACAAACCCCTAAAATAAAGTGAACATACGACTGTTTTCCCCAAAACCCTAATATAAAATCCCATAATTTGTGCATGCGGACAAAAGCCCTAATTTTTTAACCTCAAATGCTAGACCAGTCATGAAAAGGACAACAAAAAAATCCTAAAAGAGTGAATATTTGAGTGTTTCCCCAAATATACAATCCCAAAAGGCGAAATGGCTTTCACTATATCAGATGAAAAATTATGCATGCAGACATAGATAGCTTTCACTATCAAACATTACCCACATTATTTCACAACAAATTAGAAGACAAAGATAAAAACGACATCAAAAGAAACAAACTAACCTTCAAGAGACTAACGTGACTGAAATCAAAAGCTCAGACGAATCTCGATCAGCTTTTCATTAAAAGAGGGGGAACCCCAATCGTTTGGTTTTGGAATGATTAAGATTATTTTGGAAGAAGATAACCAGGTTAATCAGTCATTTCTTAACCTAGGTTTAAGAGGGGAGGGATGGATAGAGAGAGTAAAAGAGACGAAAAGTGGAGGGGGGAGGGGGTTGTCGGTGTACTGATTAAAAGAGGGGGACCCCAATCGATTGGGTTTAATTTCGCTCCATTGACGTGTACCGGTCTCATTGGTCATTTGCTGACTGGATGGACACGTTAGCGAATGTGTAATAGACGCGCTTAAGGTCAAGGACAAATTGTGTTTATTAGTTATAGGTTTAAGAGTTTGAATATTTAAATGGAAAAGACAAAAGTTTATGTAACGGATTTTAAAAGCCCTACAAGTTTGAGTGGCCAGGAAGCCATTTTGCCAAAAAAGAAAGAGAAAGAACAGATCAAAAAAAATTCTGGTCTAAAAGTTAGTGTCATTTCACTTCTCCTGAGAGTATGATATATAAATATACGACCCCGGTGCCTTCTCCCGAAATATATTAGAAACTTTTAGAGACTAAAAATTATAAAGTTTTAAAGCTTTTTATTCATTAAATGCTCAGATATAAAGGGAATAATGGTTAAGGAAGGTCAATGTTATGAAATATCAAATTAAAAGGGATAAAAAACTCAGAGAAATGTCTAAGTGAATGAAGCTACTATCAAATGAAATTCGATTATTTTATTTATGCGCTTACGAGTTTCAAAATAAAAATTCAGCGAAGCTACTATCAAATGAAATTCGATCATTTTATTTATACGCTTATGAATTTCAAAATAAAAATTCAGCAACCTCCTCAAGGCATTGCATATGCTAAATCTTTCCATATCGAGTTTGAAGTTTGAAGAAGGAAGTTGTTCATACATACGATTAAAATGTTTTCAAAAGTATATGAATTGTTACTCGAAAATGTATGGATTTGTGATCTCATTTAAATTGCTACACTAATTTTTTTATCCTTAATTTTTCTATTTAGCTTCTTCTTATTTCTTATATAATTTAACTAATACACCATTTCTAGATTGAATTAAAATTGAGAAGCAACATTCAACTTAAATGTATTCTAATATCCAATATCTGAAATACATATAAAATATATAAATAAATAAAGATCAAATAAAATAGTACCTTCTGTTTGGATAAAATCTTGATACAGCTTTCAGTCAGTTTATATTCCAAAAATATTAAAGCAAAATTATGAAAAATAGTACCTTGATTGAAAGAATTCTCGAAAATTCTTTTAATCAACAACTGAAACTTGAAACTGCATTATGCAAGTCGTCCATTGTTTCGACAACTTGTACTTGCTAATTTTTTCCACTGAAACAAACAAAACAAAAAGAAAATAATTGGAGATTAGGTAGGGAACATGAAAGCCTCGGGTTTCATGGATAATTTATATTGGCAGATTTAACTCCCAGATTTACATTGATAATATTGGATGTTATTGTATAGAGAAGATTTATATAATTTACATTATAAATTCTGAATGAATATATCACATTTATGATTCAGTGAATTCAATCAATTGAATACTACATTCATCTACAATGATATGGTTACTTGATTGAAATTGATAGACTTCCTCAATAAATCATTAAAATAAAACAGTTACTTGATTGAAATTGAATTCAGTGTAAGAAGAAGAAATAGTTTGGTTTCCTCAATATGTGGGTTTGGTGCCTTTTCAATTAATGAGGTAAACAATTATAATAGAAGAAAAATCCAAAAAAAAAAAAGAGAAAAAAGATAGGCAGAATACATAACTGAACCCTTAAACTTGGCATTTTTTGTCACTTGGACACCTAAATATAGAGTTATTCCTATCAGGCCCTTCAACTAAACAACATTATGCCAATTAGACACTTTGTAATGACTTGATTGAGTGTGTGGGTATCGGAGGACGCGTGAACATGCAAAAAAGGTTGTTGATTATTATTATATTCTAATATATTGTTCCAATTAAAACTAACTTTTACCCTACATTCTATTTCTCTTCTTCTTCCCGTGAACCCATCACTTTTCCTCTTAATTTTTTTTAAAGAAAGTGTAGTGTACATGGATTTGACTATTCTCATTTGGCATGCTTGTTCTCTTTACACGGCACTTGTAAGCTACACCAACTTAGACGAGGAATAGAGAGAATAACATGATATTCAGTAAAATCGAAATAAGAAGAAGTGAGATGAAGTTTAACGGAGAAAATTTTCAGCGGGCTTTTTAGGGCACTAAGTCGCCAGAGCCGGCGGTCAGGTTTTCCATTTTGTAAATGAGTTTCTATTTGTTTTGGGGATTAATTCTATAAGGTGAAATATCTTAAGGTGTTAGAGGCAATTGTAGTACACACGTTTGATTTTTATAAAACTTTTTCTCAGATGGTCTACAAAGCATCTAATTGGTACAGATGTGGTTTAGTCGAAGGACCTGATAGGAACAACTCTATGTTTAAGGGTCCAAGCGACAAAAAAGGCCAAGTTTAAGGGTCCAGTTATGTATTCTGCCAAAAGATAAATACAATTCCTAGCTATTGAGAGATGCCACATCACTTTTCTCATTCCCACATCTATATATATATATATATATATATATATATATATA
>MU669030.1:18460-49828 GCA_026770625.1 Nicotiana glauca
GATTAATGTAGAAATCAGGGCAGACTAATGGTTAATGGTGTATGTAAGGTTCTTTATTCTTGTTCTAATTGCATTATATAATTTTGTTAAACTAACTAATTCAAATCACAAACATTGTATCATTGTAAATGAATCACATTAAACCTTTCCCTAAGTTTGGTTATTTAAGTAAGGAATCATAACTGCTATCAAGTAATTTGTATGAGGTCAAATTCGACCCGCTACGTCCCTACGTCGGCGTGGATGACCGTCAGGCGTGCACGTACTAAGGAAGGGGTACGAACTAGGGGTGATGGAACAAGCAATTCCATAGGTCCCATCGTCCTTTCGAGGGCATGTAGTCAGTTCGTGTACATTTTAGTATTTTAAGGAGGGTCCCTTGATATATAAAAGGGACCCAAGCATTGTAAAGAGATGAGGATTTTTTGGATTGAACGATTTTTGTCTCTCTTTCTCTCTCTCTAAAAACCACACTATTTGACTTTTGCTCTGCTGAGATCGAAAACGAACAAACATATCATATATCCCTAGGTCTTATTATATTCGATTACGATTTACCCCTTTATTTATTTCGATTGATTTGCTCGGAAAGTATTCGATAACTTTTGAGTCAAATAATTTGGCACCGTCTATGGTTTCGGAAATCAAAATCATAGTTCATACCTAGGATATCAAAAAATAACGGTCACCGTTCTTCACACTCCATAGAAACCTAACGATGGCAGAAAGAGAAGAAATGATGAAGACAATAGCAGATGTAGCAACCAACCTCATAGGCCCTCTCAACGAGGCCGGTAGAGAAAGCATCATAAGCACAACCCCCGGTAGTGCACCAGATGAGGAGATCTCACCCTCTTTACTTGAAGACTTAACGATTCTACACGAGAAAGGGGCTTCTACATCTGTCGCCAAAGAAACACTTCCGGTAGTTAAAAAGCTACTGGAAGAGTGGTTGACAAACACTCTAAGCAGTTTACTCGAAAAATCGCCTCAAGGGAACACCAGGGACTCAACGGCAGCAGACGTCACTACTGCCACCAGTGAACTCGGCACTGTACAAGGAAGAAACACTCATGTTGATACCAGTGTCAGCGATGGTGCACTTGCAACCATCCTCAAGAAAATGGAGGAGATAGAGAAGAAAACAAAGCACTCCGTGATCAAATGAAGGAGCACCAGGAAAGAGTAGACAAAATTCCTGGCGCCCCTAAGCTACTGCCAAAGCACGACGTAGGACGGTTCATTGAACAACCATACAGTGAGGAGGCTGCCCTTCACCCAATGCCAAAAACCTTCAAGATCCCACCATACTTAAGAATATATGACGGTACTATGGATCCCGAGGATCATCTGATTCATTACGTGACCGCTGTGAAGGGCAACGATTTGTCTATGGAACAAGTACCATCCGTGCTGTTGAAAATGTTCGGAGAAACGCTGACAGGAGGGGCCTTGACATGGTATTCTCAACTACCAGCTAGGACAATATCAACGTTCGAAGAAATGGCAGACAAATTTGCCACTGCCCACGCAGGAGCAAAGAAAGCCGAAGCTAGGGTCAATGATATCTTCGCCATTAGGCCAACAACAGGTGAGAGACTCAGGGACTTCTTGGCCAAGTTCAACAGAGTAAGAATGAGTTTGCCAAACGTATCGGAAGGCATATCGGTCACAACTTTCCAAAATGGATTAAACAGAGATGGTTCAAGAGCGACCAAGAAGTTGCTGAGCCGACTCATGAAATATCCCCCCACCACATGGGAAGAGATTCACAACGCCTACTGTGCCAAAGTAAGAGCGGATGAAGATGATATCAATGGGCCAACTCAACGGCTAACAACGATACAGTCAGAAGCAAGAAGAGATCGACGCAACGATCGGCGACGAGAACAACCCCCACACTTTAACAAAGAAAGGCATCAGCCTTATGTCAGGACCCCCAATCCAACCCCTCCAAGGCACCCAGATGTTGCACAGTGACATGTCGTCCCACTCCGGAACGATAGAGGTATGCCTCCTTTAATATCTGCCCATAAGTTTTGCATGTCCCCTTCAGAACTAGTGTACGCACTGGAGAAGCTGGGCACAAAGGTGCAGTGGCCGCAGAAAATTAAATCATATCCTAGCACAAGGAGGTCAAACGTCCTGTGCGAGTTCTATCAGGAAAGGGGACACAAGACCTAAGATTGTACAGGTCTACGACAAGAAGTGGTAAGGATTCTTAACCAAGGATACCTGAAAGAGCTGCTTAGCGATAAGGGAAAGACCAATTTCGCCAGAGGATGAAATCAATCTCAAGGTCCACCAAAGCCGCCTTCTCCAGCATGCATCATAAATATGATCGTCGATGGCGGCAACGACTCCGCAATCAACCACATAAAGTTCACCACAACACACAAACTGAAATGCACGATCGCCCATGCACGGTATGACGGGTTCGAAGATAGTATCACCTTCGATAAGTCTGATACCGACGGTTTGTCTTTTCCTCATTATGATGCTTTAGTTATAACTTTGCATATCGCCGATATTGATGTTAAGAGAATTATGGTATACGACGAAAGTGGCGCTTGTATTATCCATCCAAGAGTCCTCATACAAATGAGACTCGAAGATAAGATAATACCGCTTTGTATAACACTAACAGGTTTTAATAATGTAGTGGAGCGGACCTCCGGAGAGATATCATTGCCAGTCTTAGTAGGGGGAGTTACACTGGAAACCACATTCCATATGATGAACCAGGAAACGGCTTACAGCGCCATCATAGGGCGCCGCTAGATACACGCCATGCGGGCAGTCCCCTCGAGCTTCTACTAGGTGATCAAATTCCCTACCCCATGGGGAGTATTCAGCATCCGAGGCGAGCCACGTACCGCTCAGGAATGCTACCGGACAGCCCAAGACTACACACACACCAAATAGCTGAAAGGAGTAAGTGCAGAAGCATAGCAATCAGCTGTGTCGGGGGCTAAAGCCAACCCAATGGCAGAAGCCATCAAAGACCCAGAAATCGTAGAAGCATGCAAAGCAGCGGTCGAAGACCTCGACCCGATCCAATTGGATGATGCCGACAGCTCAAATAAATCCTATATCGGGCACAGTCTCTGCGACCCAAGTAAGTACCACCAATTCTTAGCTAACCACACAGATTTGTTTGCTTTCTCCCATTTAGATATGCCAGGAATCCTGAAAGACATCACCACTCACAAGCTGAATATCGACCCATTATACCCGCCTATACGGCAGATGAGGAGGAAGTTCAATGCCGCAATCAACGAGGCAGTCAGTAAAGAAGTGGATAAATTATTAGCCAACGGTTTCATCAGAGAATCGAAGTACCCGTAATGGGTTGCTAACATCTTCATGGTAAAAACGAAAAACATGAAATGGAGAATGTGCGTGGATTTCACCGACTTGAACAAAGCATTCCCAAAGGACTCATTCCCATTACCCAACATCGACCAGCTGATAGACGCCACCGCCGGGCACGAACTGCTAAGTTTCTTAGACGCCTACTCCAGCTACAACCAAATCATGATGACTGGAGAAGATCAAGAAAATATAACTTTCATCACTCACCAAGGGACGTACTGCTATAAGATGATGCCATTCAGGAAACATATCAGAGATTGGTCACCAAAATGTTCAAGGAACAGCTCAGCAAGACCATAGAAGTTTACATCGACGACATGCCAGTAAAGTTGACAAAGAAAGAGGATCACATCGATCACTTGAAAGAAGCCTTTGAGATACTGAGAGAATAGGGATGAAGCTAAAAGCTGAAAAGTGCGCCTTCGGCGTGGCCTCGGGGAAATTCCTGGGATTCCTCGTATCATAACGAGGTATCGAAGTCAACCCAGACAAGATCAAGGCTATAGAAGCAATTCCCGAAACATTGAACAGCAAAAAGCAGGTAAAGAAATTAACGGGGCGAATAGCTACCCTATCAAGATTTATCTCACGGTCCTTCGACAGATGCCATAAATTCTTCAACGTACTGAGAAAGGATCATGGGTTACAATGGAACGAAACATGCATCGAGGCCCTGAGAAAATTGAAAGCTTACTTATCATCGCCACCATTACTGGTCAAAGCAAACTCGGGCGAGCGCCTGCTAGTATATCTGGCCGTGTCCGAAGTTGTTGTCTGCGCAGTCTTGGTTCGCAAAAATAAAGGTACGCAATCTCCTATTTACTATATCAGCAAAACCTTAGTGGATGCTGAAACATGCTATTCACACCTCGAGAAACTGGCTCTCACGCTAGTCGTAGCTTCGTGAAAGCTCAGACCCTATTTCCAGTGCCACCCCATAAAGGTGATAACGACCTTCCCCTTGAGAAGCATCCTACACAAGCTCGAACTTTCGGGTAGGCTCACTAGGTGGGCCATAGAGCTCAGCGAGCACGACATATCTTACTATCCAAGAACCGCCATCAAGTCACAGGTACTTGCCGACTTCAGCACAGAGATACTGCCAGAGGCAGAACTAGTGGCCATTCGCGCTTCCCCCAACACCAACCTCTGGGCTCTCTAAACCGACGGAGCTGCCAACGCCTCAGAATCAGGATTGGGACTCGTCTTTGAAGTCCCCACCGGTGAAATAATTCGCCATCCATACGATGCCCCGAGATGACTAACAATAAGGCCGAGTATGAGGCTGTGATTGTAGGTATGAAATTAGCCATCAAATATGGAGCTCGACAACTCATCCTCCACTGCGACTCCCAACTTGTAGCAAACCAAGTCATCGGGACTTACCAAATCAAAGAACAGAGAGTACAAAAATACCAATCGAAAATCCACAAGCTGATGACCGAATTCGATAAATGTCGCTTCGAACAGATACCCAGGGCAAAAAATGTGGAGGCGGATGGCCTAGCAAAATTAGTCGTGGCTACCAAGAGTATCATCAAGGAAAGCGTTGTCATGCTACTCCATTCAGCGATCGATCACGTTGAGGTACTTTCTTTAAACCTTACTTGGGACTTGCGCAACCAGTTTGTATCCTATCTGCAGGATGGGACACTCCCACGTGACAAGAAAGAAGCCAAAAAAAATTGCATGCACACCGCTCGATATAGCCTGATAGAGCATGATCTATACAAAAGGACGTTTGGCCAACCCCTCGCTAAGTGCCTTGGGCCGCACCAAATGAGACAAGTATTAGAAGAGGTGCACGAAGGCCATTGTGGCGCTCATACAAGTAATCGCGCCCTCGTCCGCTGCATCATCCGAGCCGGTTATTACTAGCCCACTATGAAAAAGAGGTAGCAGAATACGTCCTTAGGTGCGAACAGTGCCAAAAGTACGACCCCGTGATACACAAACCAGGAGAGCTTCTCCACTCAGTCACCTCGCTGTGGCCCTTCATCAAGTGGGGTATGGATATAATCAGTCCCCTAGCAGCGGGACGAGGAAAGGTACGATTTCTTCTAGTTTTGACTGATTACTTTTCCAAGTGGGTAGAGCAGGCACATATGCATAGATACGCGAGCACGAAGTCATCGCCTTTATATAGAAAAATATCATATGCCACTTTGGCATCCCTAAAGAAATCAGCTGCGACAACGGCCCCCAGTTCATCGGAAAAAAGACAACTAAGTTCTTCGAGAAATGGCACATTAAGCGGATACTCTCCACTCCATATCATCCCGCCGCCAACGACCAAGTCGAGTCCTCTAACAGAACAATATTGAACATATTGAAAAAGAAACTTGAAGAAGCTAAAGGGCTCTGGCCAGAGTTACTACCAGAAGTGTTGTGGGAACATCGAACCACACCCAAATCCAGCACAGGTAAAACGCCTTATTCATTGGTCTACGGAACCGACGCAATCATACACGTTGAAATCGGGGAGCCAAGCCTAAGATATTCATATACCAACGGGGCATAGAATGACAAAAATAGATTTCAAGACCTGGACGAGGCTAAAGAACGAAAGGACATGGCCCACATAAGAATGACGGCCCAAAAACAGCAGGATGAAAGGTATTACAATAAGAAGGCCAAAATAAGGCCACTTAAAGTGGGCGATTAAGTCCTCAAACCCAAGACATTGGCATCAAAGGATCCGAGTGAAGGAAAATTGGGTACCAACTGGGACGGACCATATAAAATCACAGCAGCAGCGAACAAAGGAGCATTCCAGTTAGAAACAATGGAGGGAAGAACACTCCAAAACAACTGGTACGTCGCCCACCTCAAATACTTCCACTTTTGAAAGGCGTCTATCGAGTCGTACTCTTTTTCCCTTAACCGAGTTTTGTCCCAATTGGGATTTCTCGGGGAGGTTTTTAACGAGGTTGCGGAGGAGACACCCGGGGGGTATCTGAGTATGAGTTTATCACATCGGCCACTCGACGCAGTCTCCGAGCCAATATAATAAAGGGACTACACTAGTTGAACCTCCAGTGCATAGGCAAAACTCTACATTCTACAGAATTGTCTCCATTATATAAGCGGCGAAGGCCATTGTCTCCATTATGTAAGCGGCTAAGGCCATTGTCTCCATTATGTAAGCGGTGAAGGCCATTGTCACCATTATGTAAATGGCTAAGTCCATTGTCTCCATTATGTAAGAGGCTAAGGCCATCGCCATTAAATGTCGACCCAATTCGACCACGACGGACAACACTTTGACGACAGTCGAAGTCATATCTTACTGGCTAAGGCCATCGCCATTAAACGTCAACCTAGTTCGACCACAACGACTAACACTTCGATGACAGTCGAAGTTATATCCTACTGGCTAAGGCCATCGCCATTAAGCATCGACCCAGTTCGACCACGACGGATAACACTTTGACGATAGTCAAAGTCATATCTTACTAGCTATGGCCATCGCCATTAAGTGCCGACCCAGTTCGACCACGATGGACAACACTTTGATGATAGTGGAAGTCATATCTTACTAGCTAACGCCATCACCATTAAAGATCGACCCAGTTCGACTATGACGGATAAAACTTCGACGATAGGCGAAGTCATATCTTACTGTCTAAGGACATCGCCATCAAGCGTCGACCCAGTTCGACCATGACGGATAACACTTCGACGACAGCCGAAGTCATATCCTACTGGCTAAGACCATCGCCATTAAGCGTCGACCCAGTTCAACCACAGTCGAAGTCATATCTTACTGGCTAAGGCCATCGCCATTAAGCGTCGACTCAGTTCGACCACGACGGATAACACTTCGACGACAGTCGAAGTCATATCTTACTAGCTAAGGCCATCGCCATTAAGCATCGGCCCAGCTCGACCACGACGGATAACACTTCGACGACAGTCGAAGTTATATCCTACTGGGTAAGGCCATCGCCATTAAGCATCGACCCAATTCGACCACGACGGATAACACTGCGATGATAGTCAAAGTCATATCTTACTAGCTATAGCCATCGCCATTAAGTGCCGACCCAGTTCGACCACGATGGACAACACTTTGATGATAGTGGAAGTCATATCTTACTGGCTAAGGCCATCGCCATTAAACATCGACCCAGTTCGACCATGACGGATAACACTTCGAGGACAGGCGAAGTCATATCTTACTGTCTAAGGCCATCGCCATTAAGCGTCGACCCAGTTCGACCATGTCGGATAACACTTCGACGACAGCAGAAGTCATATCCTACTGGCTAAGGCCATCGCCATTAAGCGTCGACCCAGTTCAACTCCAAGGGATAACACTTCAACAACGGTCAAAGTTACGTCTTATCTAATTAACTAAGATCGAACTTTAACTCACCTACGACGGCGGATAGTCCTAGGGGGACCACCCCCAATTAAGCTACCCCCAAGACCACCTACATCATTTTGATATTGTCCAAAGACACGATAAATTCTCCACAAACAAACAAACATCACCTCCGCGAAGGTGAAGTTTTGAAAAATGAAGAACAACCAGAAAGGAATAACAGCAAAATTATAATTCATATATTACAACAAAAGAATGTATCTACATTTAGCCCCGCGAAGGGCCCCCATTACATTCCAAAAAAAAGGGAGAGAAACAAAACATATATCAACCTAAGGCTACTCGCCATCCTATCCATCGACCCCGGGGCGGTAGGCGTCTTTATACCAGGGATCGAAATCTAGCTGGTTGACATCCTCCGAAGCATAGCCTTCACGTTCAGAGGGATCAGAACTGTACTCGCAAGCTTCCCGAGCGGAATGAGCCTCGAGCTGCCGCATCTGAACCTCCTCCTCTGTTGCTCGACCTGCAGCATGAAGCTCCTTGAACACGTCCAGTTTGGCTTCGAAATAAACCCATATCTCATGCACGTTACGGCACGCATCCCGGTCAGATGGGGGAGGAAATGAAGAAAGTTGCGAAGGCCGAATCGCGTCCTCAGGTCTTAGCAGGGCACCCTGCCTAAGAACGCCAATCTCTGGAACCTTGGCTTTGAGTTTGGCAGTCAGGTCCGCGACCCTACGTTGAAGATCGACATTCTCCGCCGCCACCCCCCGACTAAGCTCCAGCTCTTCACCCCTCGACTTGAGGAGTGATTCCAACTCACTGTTACGGGCCACTGCCCTCATCAACTCCGCGTCCGTCTGCTCCAATTCCACTACTCTACGTTCCAATCGGGCCTCCTTCTGCTTAAGACCCTCCCAAAACACTTAAAACTCAAAATCCTGCTGGAAAAGATCCGCCGCCGCCTGATGCTTGGAGCGGTACTGCTGGTACCTCTTTACCATCTTATTGAATATGGTTGCCTTTTTCTACTCACGGCACCTCCGCTCCATCTCCAAAACAAGGGTCTGAGAGGAAAGACAAGAATTAGTAAACATCAAAACCGACCTCACGACACGCAAAACTAAAAGGTTACCTATAGAGTCATGTCGGAGACCCGTTGAGACAGCTCCGCATCACTGAGGGTTTTTAGCGTTTCACGTTCAGGGGTGGCACACAACAAGGCAAGCTCCAACGCCACCTGTTAGCTATGCAGTAACAAATTGTAAGCCCCTGAAATCATGATTCGGTGGTCGAACCCATCCGCCATCATCTCCACGTATGTGAGACCGCCCATAAACTCATCCACATCTCCCTAGGCGATCTTGGAATCCGATCTCTCAATAGCCCTACCAACTCCATCAACGACGGTCACTGAGCCACCTACAGCGGCACGAACCGAGCTAGTACCGGCAACGACGCTCCCTTGATAGGCGGGCCTTCCGGAATGAATAGCGTCGGCCATAAAGACGGGTCAAGGCGTTTGAGGAGGCACGCTACTCCTTTCATCTTCAGTAGCCACCGCCTTGCCCGTCTCAAGCCTTCACCTTTTTTCTCTCCACCGACTCCTTACCCTTAGAAGACTCATCCGTAGATTATGGAGTCGGTACCAATGGCGTTGTTTTGCCTGCAACCGCCGTCACAGGCGCAACTCCTTGCAAAGGAACTACAGAGATACCCCCTCGGACGGATGCACAAAGTATCTCTTGAGGATCCGAGGCCACACCCGACTATGTAGAGGTAGATACCGTCGCCCTCTTCTTGGGAATGTCTTGAACTATCGACAGAGATGACTCAGTCGATAAAACTTGTAACACCTACCAACTAAAGTCGAGAAACTACCTAAAGGGCCTACGGGGCCGTAATGCTGAAGGAATGCGGACCATGTGCGGGTCTCTTCCGCATAAGGTAGCAAACCTGCTACCCATTGCCTAATGCCATTGATGAGCCGGGGTGGGTGAGCCCTCGCTGCAAACAAAAAATAGTAATAATACAATCAGAATCGTCGCAGCCACGTATGGCAAAGAATTCAATGAATGGAAATGCTTACATTTTGAATTCCACTTCTCCGGGAATCCGGAAGGGTTGAGTACCAGGTGTTCCGTCTTAATAATAAGTATCTGCACCAGTTCCCGCGACTGGGTCGGTCATCGATCCTTACCACCAGTCCCTTCGCACCACGGCTCCTCAAATATAGCATGGTATCCCTTAGGTAACCGGCGTTGAATAGCTATAAAGGATGTTGGACGGAGACCTCCCACCCAGCTAGCTCAGAGTATGTGGACAGTATCCGACATACCTTTAAGGTATATGAAGTGAGCTGAGACGAGCACACATTGTAAAAATGGCAAAGTTCCTCCGCCAAAGGAAAGATAGGGAGACCATAACCGATTAAAAATGGATATTCATAGAATGTGCAATATCCCGGTCTATGGACGTTCGCGTAATCGGTTCCCGCCAGGACCATCTCCATATGAGCAGATATGCCGCACAATGCGCGAAGATCATCCAAATGATCTCGCGTTAACTCAGAACTCTCTGAAGGTTGCGGGGGAGAATCCTTGTTGAAGTCATTCCGAGTTAGAAGTTGCTTTGGTAGCAAGTTATCCACAGTGAGAGGGGTGAGATCCTCTTCCCTTTCTCCTTCATCACCGCCAGAGGGAGGCGGTATATCTGATTGAGTAGCATCAGTAGCCCTCAGGTTATCCCACCGGGATTTAGCCATGGTTTCCGTTCAAGGAATAGTGTATGACACAGCGGAAAGGAAGGTTTCTGAGAAACGGTGAAGTTCCGGTAAAAGAAGGTGTTTATTTAGAAAGCAAAAGAAAAGTGTTTACAAATGACCAAAAGTTGCATCAAGTTAAACCCTTCCCCTATTTATAGGATTGGATGCCGTTGGAATCGAAGTGGCATATTTCAAATGGGCAAGGGAAACCAAAATGTCAGAATGCCTTTTTGTGTTACCTTGAGAATACGTGTAATGATGACACATGCGCATGCTGACGTCACTTGAATAAAGGGATTGTGCGTCAGCTTTTCACCGGTCTCAAATATTATCTCCCACTATTTACGTTACCACCTTCGAACCAGGTCAAATTCTCCCAGAACAAAGTTCGAGGGTCCGCCCATCGGGGACGCACCTTGATGCGACCCCGACGAGTGGAGGGACTAACTGTATGAGGTCAAATTTGACCTGCTACATCCCTACGTCGGCGTGGATGACCGTCAGGTGTGCACGTACTAAGGAAGGGGTACGACCTAGGGATGATGGAACAAAGCGATACCATACGTCCTGTCGTCCTTTCGAAGGCATATAGTCAGTTTGTATATATTTTAGTATTTCAAGGAGGGTCCCTTGATATATAAAAGGGACCCAAGAATTGTAAAGAGCTCTCTCTCTCTCTCTCTTAAAACCACACTCTTTGACTTTCGCTCTGCTGAGATCGAAAACGAACAAACATATCATATATCCCTAGGTCTTATTATATTCGATTACGATTTACCCCTTGATTTATTTCGATTGATTTGCTCGGAAAGTATTCGATAACTTTTGAGTCAAACATAATTAACATACTCTTTTCATGTGATATCACTAAGAAATTTCACATAATAATGGGATTAAAAAGAGGGGTTGCTCTAATGGTAAGCAACCTCCACTTCCAATCAAGAGGTTGTGAGTTCGAGTCTCCCCAAGAAAAAGGTGGAAAGTTCTTGGAGGGAAGGATGCCGAGGGTCTATTTGGAAATAACCTCTCTACCCTAGGGTAGGGGTAAGGTCTGCGTATACACTACCCTCCCCAGACCCCACTAAGTAAGATTTTATATTGGGTTGTTGTTGTTGTTGTAATGGGATTAAAAAGAGGTCGCAAAATTGAATCGTGGACAATGTATAGAGCTACCCATTCCCAAAGTCATTCTTTTTCAAACAATTTACTAAAAATAAAAGAATCATAAGTAAACAATTAAGCAGATGGTTTCGCCCTAGAAGACAGATTTTGGTGCCGTTAGTTTTACTTGGTCAATTACAAGGGGCTGTTAAGAAAACATTACAAAGTTAGGGACCATTTACTATTTAAGGAAAGGTACTTGCTATAAATGGCAGTAGATGCCCTCTCAATTTGTGAGTTCTCTCAATGCAATGTGGTTTTTACGGAAAACAAACACCCTCCAAAATCCATGGGTCTAAGCTTAGGTTTTTATGGAAAAAATTTAAAAGGCCCTACCGTTTATTCTGATGAATAAGATTGACAATGTTCCTCGCTTATAAGATCTCCAAATCTTTTCAATCGTAAAAGTGCTCTTATTGATCTAAGTACTTACATAAAGAAGTAATTTATGCAATCAAAGAATCTAATTTCGCAACTAAAGTAGTAGCTCATTTAGATTTCTATAATCTTCCTATTTGTTCTTTTTTGAGCACTTTCAATTACCCTTGAAAAATAAAAATAAAAATAAAAATTAATAGTAATGGTCTTTTCAATTACGTACATTAGGGGTTGGTGTTACTACTAAGCAATTGTAAGCCAGTTCGAAGAACCTCTATCAAACATAAGCGTATCGCAAGTGTAGCCTATATTGTGATAGCGCAAAACGCAACATGTAATTGATGCTCACTAGCCAAAAATAGTATAGTAAAATATCGCCTTCATAGAGAATATTGGATTTAAATAATGTTCAAGTGATTTATGAGATAAATGCTATTTAGGATGATTAACATTACAACTAACAAACTAAAATTAAAGCAAGTAAAAATTAATCAGAGAACTAGAGAGCAGAGCAATGAGTTTTTATTAATACAAAGAATAAGGGCTTTGAAATGATAGGTGCAAGGCTGCTATCCTGCATTTGACCCTGTTATATTTCACTCTTAAAGTTCTATTGATTCGCACAAATTCAATAAGTTATTAGCTTATACTTCTGATTCAGATTCATCTCTCGATTAAATCTAAATCCTTCAAATAAGCTAATGTAAAGTACGGTGAAACTTGCAAGAATCTATTGGTAGGAATGATCTAAGAGAAACTTCTCGAAAATATTTCTCAATCTTAATTTTAACGGTAACTCAAAAAGCTCTCTCAATTACTTTAAAAGAATCACCAAAATAACAAACGCATATGCTGCAATAATATTCAATAAGATGTTCCTCTTTCAATAATCACTATAAAGAATAAAATCACAACTAATATTAAAGCTCCTCCAATAAATTAAAGCTATTAAATAGTAATTAAATTCATAAATAACAACCAAGTCACCAAATCATGTGAAATCCTGAGGTAAACTATTCCATAGATATGGAGGTAGTCATCACAAATAGAGTTAAAGAATAAGAGTATATTAATTCAATGTTACAATCCAAACTCGCGTATTAAATTGGTAGAAGGAAGATGAAAACTTGTGTTTTGAAGATTCCAATGCTCTCCATCAGCTCCCAAGATCAAAAGTTGCTTCAAAATATGATTTTAGTATATTTATACCATGTAGGAATGGGCCGGACAAAACTACTCTTTCTCAGCCGAAGTGGGAGAAGTTCAGCGAGAAAACATACTATCGCGCTGCACCAGGCGACGTTCCATGCGCCGCATTAGTGGGAAAGTTCATAGGCCTATTTTTTTCACTCTGCATGAATTTTGCACTACCACCCTACAGCGTGCCCCGCGGTGCGTGAGTGTATATTTTCCAGAGTAATTACTTTTTCTCAATTTTTAACATTCAGACTTGGTCCTCGAACCCTGAACACGATCACTACTTAATTCTTTGGTTTCTACTCAGACTTCAAATCTCCAATTCTTCTATTTTAGCTTTAAACTTGCTTCTTCACTCGAAATCACATTCTACACAATACAACACACGTAATAAGTACAAAGTACTAACAATTAGGCTCAAATATAATCGAAGTCTAGTAATTAGAGTGTAAAATATTGTTTAAAACATGAGTTCCTAGCCTACCATCAACACCCCGACACTCAAACTATTGCTCGTCCTCGAGCAATCAAATTACACTTTAATTAGAGACGACCTTCTCAAGCAACTCTCCCTAACTCATCATGCCAAGAATATTTAAACCTGACGAAGCACTATACCGTAACATCCTAGACTCAAGACTTAACGCAAAAGCACCATGTATTTTTCAGAAACCTGCTCACTTACTCTAATACGGAGGCCAAAGACATTACATTTCCTTCACAAGTCATGTTCCCTCACACAAACAATAGAGAGTACTTTCATACACAATAAAATTCAAGAACAAATAGAAACTCAACATAGAATTCACTCACTCTCAGAAATAAGATTCATGTGCCACAGAAGACGTACCATAGGCTTGCCGTAGTGTAGTACATTATTAATTTGAGCTCACTCAATCAATGATCAAGTAGGAATTTAATTGGTTGTAATGTAGGTTGTGAGACGGGTATGATACATTTGGATATAGTGGATACAATTTTCTAAGCACCTTAATGCATATACATTAACAATTCAACCCCACCCATATGTTGAACCAAACCCAAACCTTCATAATAACATCACACTCCTAATTATTTTAAGTACAAACAAGATAGGAGCTACCACTAGCAAGGAATCAAATTTTTTCCTCTTTCTAATTTATGCACAAACTCTCTTTTTTTCTCTTTTAGAGTTATGATTTTTTTTTTCAAGCAACTTAGATTTTTTTCCTTTCTTACAAGTGGCTCTCACAACTTTTCAAACAGTGCACCTTTCTCTTTTTTCTAGAGCTCTAATAAAACAACTAACCATTCCTCCATTTGGTGTAATAGTAGGGTGTCTAAATTATACTGAGAAATCCTCCTTTCAAGTTATTACTTTCTTAACACATAAACAGGCACCCTACTGTTACACCAACACCGTACAATAACAACGCATGAACGTCATAGCAATATGTGCATAGCCTCAAACCATCGAAAATATAGATACTAAGCTGAAACGACAAAACATCCTTTCACAAGACGACGAGAATAACCTGTCCGAATATGCAGGGAAAACATCATGCACCACGTCAGCAGTACCACTGCAACTCCTTGATGCCCAAATGATAATAAGCGCTCCACGTTACATAAGATTGAGTAGGAAGAAAATAAAGGCATGAGCCTCAAAGAAACCAAATTGCATGATGAGAAATCAAGAATGGAGGTTCTCCTAACAACCCTGTAGCCTCTCGAAGATAAGTACAAACGTCTCCGTACCAATCCACAAGACTTTACTTGACTTTCTACATGATCACATAGAACAATCATAATCCAATAATCCCACGTAGAGTTAATTTCAGTTGGGACCCACATTTGTGGACCTCGAAGAGTGCCTAACACCTTCTCTTTGAGGTAATTTGAGCCCTTACCTGTTCTTTGGTAACACGGACAAGCTAAAATAGAGTTATTTGCAAATAGGTGTCCTAACGCACCTCAAAATCATTAGATGACGACTCTTCTCTTTTAATACCTCCTTTAAAAGAGTTGTCACATGTCAAAACCCGCTTTTGCGAGAAAACAGGGCGCGACAAACGTCATACCTGTACGGACAAGAAATAGACTGAGACTTTTTAAGAGATGAACCATATGAGGGATACTTATCCGCTAGACGGTCAACCCATATATTATTTTCATCACATTTAAAATAAATAACAAACTTGCTGCTAACTCTACAACTATTTTCTTAAGATAGTTATGCTCTATCTTCACAACATTAAGAGTTCAATATTAAGAATATTTTTTCAAATTGTCTTCCTACAACTTGTTAGGTACTACAAAAGAAATCTTGAAGACAAGTTAACTAAAAAAAAAATAATTCTGAATTAGCACCAAAAATTATTTTGAATACTATTGACCGCTAACCCCCCAGCAACGACGTCAAAATTGACGAGCGTGAAACACAACATAAAATTGATACTCACTAGCCAAAAATATTATAGTACAATATTATCTCCACCGGGATTGAATATAAATAATGTTCGGGTGATTCTTGGGTTAAATGTTACTTAGGATATTTAACACTTTGATTAATACTCCAACTAAAAAACTAAAATTAAGGCAAGTAAAAATTAATCACAAGGAACTAGAGAGTAGAGGAATGAGTTGTTATCAATACGAAGAATAAAGGCTTTGACATGATAGGTGCAAGACTGTTATTCTAAATTTGATATTGTTATATTTCACTCCTAAAGTTCTATCGATTCTCACAAATTCAATAAGTTATTAGCTTATACTTACAATTCTACCCCTTAATGAGAAGCTTTTATAATCACACAAATACTCTGGGCCCCATTTGGATTTGTTTAGGACTACAAATTTTAAAAGTTTTTATTTTTTCTTAAACTCCGTGCCCAGTCAAACAGGTTCACATAAATTGGAACGGAGGGAGTAGGAAAGTAATTTAAGTTACAATATTAGAGATACTTAAATTTAAAATTTGCTTCCAAAGGGCAGACCTGCATTTAGGAGATGGGAAGACTATGTGTTCCATGTGACGTGTGCCACATCAGACAGATATTCAACAATTGGCGAGGACGTGGCATGATCCTAGCTGGCAAGGGGCTGTTAAGGTGACGGCTAAGACGGCGGGAGAAGGGAAAGAGGATGTCCAGTTGCCAATAAGGTTTTGGTGGGACCACGTGGCAAGAGAAGAACTGAAACCCTCTCCAAGATATTGAACCTGTGGGGTTGTCTCTCTCACTCCACATCCCAACTTGCCTCCAAAGATTCCAACCCATAACATAAATCAAAATAAAGTACAGTATTTACTATTTGTGAGTATAGTAATATTTGTGTTTATATTAAATCAAATACTTCTTCTTTTCTGTTTTATGCAAAACTATTTTTGATATTTCATTAGAAAATGGATGTCACATTTCATATTTGAAAGTAATTCAACTTTCAATTTTACCTTAACATAATTTTATCTTCACAAAAAATACAACAATAACAACAACAACACTCCAGTATAATCCCACTTAGTGAGATCTGGGGAGGGTAGTATGTACGCAGACCTTATCCCTACCTTGGGGTAGAGAGACTGTTTCCAAATAGACTCCCGACATCTTTCCCTCCAAGAACTTCCCACATTGCTCTTGGGGAGACTCGAACTCACAACCTCTTAGTTGAAAGTGGAAGTTTTTTTTTTCGTCACAAAAAATAATAAATTTAAAATCATAAATCTGAATATTTTTATGCTCTGTGTCGAATCAAATAATATCAATTAGAGCAGATGAGTAGTATGCCGTATGTTTTTTTAATCTAATTTTTTATAAATTAAGCATGGTTGACAAATATAAAAAGAGCAGCCTATTGCACTAGGCATCCCTCGTTCACGTAGGATCCGAGGAAGGCTGCTCCCTAAAAGGTGTGATGTAGACAGCCTATTCTAATGCAAACATTAATGATTGCTTCTACTGTTCGAACGCGTTACCTATAGATCACACATCCTACCCTAAATGAAAGTATTAGTGGTGTATAAGAATGTATTGTTAATCTTATTAGTAAAGCTCAAAATTAAATTACATTATGTAGTCTTTTTCTATATGGGACCCACAACTGGGGGAGGGGGCTGTGGGTCTTTACATTACCTTGTCCGTTAGGGTCTGGTTGCAACTATAAAATAAACCAAACCGTCCCAAATCTCTTCACACAGATACCCACTCTTCATCTCTTAATAACTCCTATTCCAATCCCAATTTGTCTTTCCTACTTTTTTTCTAGCATTGCAAGTAAAGAAACTCTTATTCGGCTTTCCTCTTAACTCTCATTCCCATTCCCCATTTTTCTTTTGCTACAAAACAGAGTGAAAGCAGAGTACACTATTCTCTGTTCTTCAAGATTGTATTTCAATATAGTATTAACTGATTACTTGAACATAATTTAGGTAATATATTGAATCTTTGTGCCAGTTTTCTCCAATGGTTTTGCGTTTATTTTCGACTTTCTAAAGAAAAAGGTTTTGTTTTCTTCACTTATATTGTGTGTTTGTTTTTGTAGGAGTGACAATGACTCAGCAGAATGTGGTAGTGTCCGATCCTAAATCCGGTATTAATTTGACGATACCGGTGAAGGTATCAAACTCCCCCGCGCTGTTCACGACGGCGGCACAGAAGCCGCCACCGGCGCCTGGGAGTTGCATCACCATTTCACGAAAGACACTTGTTGAAATAAATAGTGGTCCAAGAATCAATTCTTGGGTTGACTCAATGAGAGCTTCCTCTCCTACTCATCACAAGTCCACTCCTCCTCTTTCTGATGACATCAATTCTTGGATGGTAAGCTCAAACTTTCATGCAGTTTATACAATAATGCCTACCACATATTTGCTTTATGTTCTAGCGTTTAATTGAAGAATGAAACAGGTGCAACATCCATCAGCACTGGATATGTTTGAGCAGATAATAAGTGCTTCAAAGGGAAAGCAAATAGTAATGTTTTTAGACTATGACGGCACCCTTTCCCCCATTGTTGAGGATCCTGATCAAGCTTTCATGTCTGATGCTGTAAGTCTTTTCATCTATATATACATACTATTATATTAAGTAAGGAATTTTTATTAATTATTCCACTCACTTCTTTCTATATATATCAGATGAGAGCAACAGTGAGAAAACTTGCTAGATATTTCCCTACTGCAATAGTGAGTGGAAGGTGCAGAGACAAGGTACCCGGATTCTTCTTACTTCTCTCTATGTTTTTATTTTTCGTTTTATGAATTGGTTTTTATGTACTTTTTTGGTGATTGTATAATTATATATAGGTATACAACTTTGTACGATTGGCAGAGTTGTACTATGCTGGAAGCCATGGAATGGATATAAAAGGACCATCAAAAGGTTCCAAATACAAGAAAGTGAGTTTAACTTATTGTGAGCATCTTCAGTTCTTACTAAGTATGACTTTCTCTTTCTTGCTCTCCCTTAATATTTACAGAATTTCGTATATTACATTTCCAGGGAGCAGAAGCTGTTCTTTGCCAACCAGCAAGTGAATTTCTACCAATGATTGATGAGGTTTACAAAGCACTCATTGATGCAACAAAGTCTACAGAAGGAGTTATAGTGGAGAATAACAAGTTTTGTGCCTCTGTTCATTTCCGCTGTGTTGATGAAAAGGTATAAACCCAACCAGTCCAAATATTCTGTTATTATTATCATCCATAATAATAACAATATATGGCCCATCAAACAAAGCATGGGTTAAAAGCTTAAAATAATTATTTAACTGTTGTTTAAAAAAGTAGAAGAAAAGATGTGATTTGGGGTTGTTGTTGATGTAACAGAAATGGGGTGAACTAGCACAAGTCGTAAGGTCAGTGCTTAAAGAATATCCAAAGCTGAGATTAACACAAGGGAGAAAAGTATTTGAGATCCGTCCTACTATTAAATGGGACAAAGGCAAAGCTCTTGAATTCTTGCTTGAATCCCTTGGTAAGAACTGTTTCTGTCTCTATATTTATTAGCAAATAAATTATTGAAATAAACAATTGTTTTTATGCTAACTTTGATAATGAAACCTCTTTTCAACAGGATATGCTAACTGTACTGATGTATTTCCTGTATATATTGGTGATGATCGAACCGATGAAGATGCTTTTAAGGTATCCAATGTTCCTATATTTAATGTTAAGTTTTACTAGTATTAGAACTCGTGCGATGCGCGAATAACATTAAAAAAATATTAATCATATTATTTTAATAAAATTATCAACTGTTATTTTGTCAGTGTAACCAAAAATAAATAAAATTAAAGGAAATTAATTATATAGCTTTAATTAACTTTTCTATTTATTATTTTAATTTATTACATTATCGGCTATTTCGTATTATTATATCGATATAAAAGCTTTTATTAATGGGTTAGTATCCTTGTCCCTTACTCCATTTATATATCGATATACATTTTTATTTGTCCTAATTTTTTAATGTTTTTGGTTCTTATATTGTTAACAGTATTTTGAATATTTAATATATAAAAATATAGATTTAGTAGTATTTGTTTTCTGTTTCTTTTTTGTTGGCTTTTGAGCTTACCAGACCTTCTTTGGTCTTTAACTTTTTTTTTTTTATTGAGTTTTCTTTGGTTACTAATCCTACATTAAATGTGGTCTAGGTTCTAAGAGAAAGAGGACAGGGTTTTGGTATTCTTGTCTCCAAAATTCCAAAAGACACACATGCATCTTATTCTTTACAAGAACCATCTGAGGTGAGAATTACTATAACCCTATTAAGGTTTTTCTTGAACTATGGTTTAGGTGATGCGTATTAGTTGAATTTAAAAAAGAAAATCAAATAATGGTCTCTCTATTTTAAATAAGAGAGGCAAAGGCAATTATAAGTTTCAGTTGATGGTCAAATCTTTTTAAAATAGTATTGATCTTTATTTCTTACTTACACTTAATAATTGATTTTCACAGGTTATGGTGTTTCTACGACGCTTGGTAGAGTGGAAAAAGTTGTCGTTAAGAAGACAGTTTAGAATTCGAAGACAAATTGAAGAGATAAAAGCATCTCTACGGAACTAATGAAGAATTATTGTCCAAAATTAATGGACTTAATGATGCATATAATGTATTTTCCTTTTATAAATATAACAAAAGAAGTTGTAAAAGAAAAGGTGGAAAAGATAGGCTTTTTGATCCTTTTCTATTTGGCTTTAAGGCCTTGTACATCTTTGTAACTAGCTCTGTACAAGGGTAAATTGTAATTTTCCAGTCTTAGCTAATGCATATATTGGAAGTTCTCTCTCTCCATCTTTCTGTCTATATATATATATATATATATATATGGTCAAATTTGACCCTCAATGTCTTTACGCCGAAGGGTACGCCCATTGAGCATACGTCAACCAAAGCAAAGGTACGACTTGGACGTGGGGACAAAGGCGACGTCGTTTAAAACTCAGCGTCCTCACTAGGGGGACGTTGACTACTTTTGTACTTTTATGATTATTTCGAGGAAGGCCTCTTGCTATATAAAGGAGACCTTTACATTGTAAAGGAGCATCATTATTATTCTCCAATAATACAACTCTCTGGTTTTCTCCTACTCTCTCTCTATCTCTACATCTAACGAACACTTATTTCTCGAGTTCATACTATCAGATCTACTACAATGATTTCATCTTTTCTATCTCTAGGTTTTATTATATTTGATTACAATTTATCCTCATTTATTTTTTGCTTGTTTTTAAGCTTACAAAGTATATTGATAACTTTTGAGCCAAACAATTTGGCGTCGTCTGTGGGAAATTCGAGAATCAAAATCATAGCATTCACCTAGAGAACAACCAACTACCATTCTCTACGCCACACGAAAAGATGGTCGAAAATAACACAAGATCGAAAGCAATAGTGGGTGTTACAACCAATCTCCTTGGTCCTCTCAACGAGGTTAGTGACGAGGGTATCTTGAATGCAACCCCTAGCACCACACCAGGTGCATAGATCTCACCTTCTCCGTCTGAAGATCTGACGATCTTGCATGAAAAAGGAGCTTCCACATCTGCGCTAAGGAAGTACTCTCGGTAATCAAGAAGCTACTGGAAGAATGGCTAACAAGTACTCTAAGTGGCTTGGTTGAGAAGTCATCGCAAAGTAACGTCAAGTGTATGCCAACGATAAGCATCACTGCTGCCATGGGTGAACCTGAGGTTATACGAGCAAATAACAAACCCATCGAAGCACAGGCCAACGATGGCACGCTAACAGCCATCCTAAAGAAGATGGAAGAAATGGAGAATGAAAACAGGGTGCTTCGCGACCAAATGAAAGAGCATCAGGAGAGGGTAGACAAGATCCCCGGTGCTCCCAAGTTGCTACCAAAACGCGACGTGGGAAGGTTCGTCGAACAACCATACACCGAGGAAGCTGACCCTCACTCTATCCCAAAAACCTTCAAGATGCCACCCTACTTGAGGGTATATGACGGAACCACAGATCCCGAGGATCATTTGATCCACTATGTCACTGCTGTGAAGGGTAACGACCTATCAAAAGAACATGTACCATCGGTGCTACTGAAGAAGTTTGGTGAGACGTTGACAGGAGGGACCCTAACGTGGTACTCATAGTTACCAGCTAAGGCAATATCAACGTTCGAGGAAATGGCGGATAAGTTCGTCACCGCCCATGCAGGAGCAAAGAAAGCGGAAGCAAGGGTCAACGACATCTTCGCCGTCAGGCAAACCGCATGAGAAGGACTCAGGGACTTCCTTGCCAGGTTTAACAGGGTAAGGATCAGTCTGCCAAACGTATCGGAAGGTATGGCAGTCGCCGCTTTCCAGAACGGGCTAAACAGGGACGGTTCGAGGGCAACCAAGAAGCTACTAAGACGCCTCATGAAATATCCCCATACCACATGGGAGGAAATCCACAACACCTATTTCATTGAGGTACGAGCGGACGAGGATGATCTTAATGGGCAAACCCAACGGCTAATGACGATACACTTAGAGACAAGGAGAGATCGATACAATGAAGGACGGTGAGAACAACTCCCACGCTCCAACAAAGACCGACACCAGCCATACGCCAGATCCTCCCATCCACCACCAAGGCATACGGACGCTCTATAGCGATACGTCGCCCCACTCTGAAACGAAAGAGGTACACCTCCTTTATTATCTACCCATAACTTTTGTGTGTCTCCTTCAGAGATAGTGTACGCACTGGAGAAGCTGGGCACCAAAGTGCAGTGGCCGCAGAAGATGAAATTAGACCCCGCTACAAAGAAATCAAATGTCCTATGCGAGTTCCATCAGGAGCGGGGACACAAAACTGAAGACTGCATAGGCCTACGGTAAGAGGTGGTCAGGATGCTGAACCAGGGATACCTGAGGGAATTACTCAGTGACAAAGGGAAAATAAACTTTGCACGCGGGGAACAACCCCACGGGCCGCCGAAGCCTCCCTCCCCAGCACGTACGATAAACATGATCGTCGGAGGCGGCGACGACTCATCAATCAATCACGTCAAGTTCGCCACCAAGCACAAACTAAAATGGACCATCGCCCATGAACGGTATGATGAGTTCGAAGATAGTATCACCTTCGATAAGTCTGATGCCGACGATTTATCTTTCCCTCATTACGATGCTTTAGTTATCACTTTACGTATCGCCGATACGGATGTTAAAAGAATCATGATTGACGACGGAAGTGGCGCATGTATTATCCACCCGAGGGTCCTCGTACAAATGGGACTCGAGGATAAGATAATACCGCGTTGTGTAACACTAACTGGTTTTAACAATGCAGTGGAATGGACATCCGGAGAAATATCACTGTCCGTTTTAGCAGGAGGAGTCATGCTGGAAACAACCTTCCACATGATGAACCAGGAAACGACCTACAACATCATTTTAGGACGCCCATGGATACATGCCATGCGAGCGGTCCCTTCAAGTTCTTACCAAGTGATCAAATTCCCCACCCCGTGGGGGGTATTCAACATTAGAGGCGAGCTGCGCACCGCACAGGAGTGCTACAAAATAGCTCAAGATTGTACCCACACCAAACAGCTAAAAGGGGTGAGTGCAGAAGCATAGCAATCAGCTGTGTCGGGGACTAAAGTCAACCCGACAACGGACGCCATCAGAGACCCCGACGTCGTGGAGGCATGTAAAGCAACGGTCGAAGATCTCGACCCGATCCAATTGGACGACACCGATCTCACAAAGAAATCCTACATCGAGCACGGTCTTACCAACCCAAGTAAGTATCGTGAATTCCTAACTAACCATGCCGATTTATTTGCTTTTTCCCATTCAGATATGCCGGGAATCCCGCGAGACATCGCCACCCACAAGCTGAACGCCGATCCATTACATCCGCCCGTACGACAGATGAGAAGGAAATTCAATGCCGCTATCAATGAAGTGGTCAACGAGGAGGTAGACAAATTACTAGCCAACGGTTCCATCAAATAATCGAAGTACCCCCAGTGGGTCGCCAATGTCGTCATGGTCAAAAAGAAAAATGGGAAGTGGAGAATGTGCGTGGATTTCACTTATCTGAACAAGGCATACCCGAAGGATTCATTCCCACTACCCCATATCGACCAATTGATCGACGCCACCGCGAGACATGAACTGTTGAGCTTCTTAGATGCCTACTCCGGCTACAATCAAATCATGATGACCGAGGAGGACCAAGAGAAAACAACTTTCATCACCCACCAAGGGACATATTGCTACAAGGTAATGCCTTTTGGGCTAAAAAATGCGGGGGCTACGTACCAAAGACTGGTCACCAAAATGTTTAAAGAACAGCTCAGCAAGACCATGGAAGTCTATATCGACGATATGCTGGTGAAATCGACAAAGAAAGAAGACCACATCGACCATCTGAAAGAAGCCTTCGAAATATTGAGAAGGTACTAGATGAAGCTGAACCCCGAGAAATGCGCCTTCGGCGTGGCCTCGGGGAAATTCTTAGGATTTATCGTGTCACAACGAGGCATCGAGGTCAACCCAGATCAGATCAAGGAGATAGATGCAATACCTGAGATTCTGAACAGCAAAAAATAGGTACAAAAGATGACGGGGCGAATAGCCGCCTTATCCACACGGACCTCCGACGGGTGCCATAAATTTTTCAATGTGTTGAGAAAGGACAACGGGTTACAATGGAATGGAAATGCATCGAAGCCTTGAGAAAATTGAAAGCATACCTATCTTCACCACCACTGCTAGCCAAAGCGAGTCCAAGCGAGCCCCTGCTGGTGTATCTGGCCGTCTCCGAGGTCGCCGTCAGCGCAGTCTTGGTCCGCGAAATGAAGGTATGCAATCTCATATTTACTATATTAGCAAAACCTTAGTGGACGCCGAAACACGGTATCCACACCTTGAAAATTTAGCTCTGGCATTGGTCGTAGCTTCACGGAAGCTCCGACCCTATTTTCAGTGCCACCCCATAAAAGTAGTAACGACCTTCCCCTTGAGAAGTGTCCTACATAAGCCTGAGTTATCAGGCAGACTCGCCAGATGGGCTATAGATCTCAGCGAGCACGATATCTCATATCACCTAAGAACCGCCATCAAGTCGCAAGTACTTGCCGACTGTATAGCCAATTTCAGTGCAGAAATACTGCCAGAAGCGCAACTGGAGGCACGTCGTATCCCCTCCAACACCGACCTATGGACTCTTTACACTGACGGTGCCGCTAATGCTTCGAGATCAGGACTGGGACTCGTTCTCAAGGTCCCTACGGGCGAAATCATTCGCCAGTCCGTGTGGTGCCCCAAAATGACTAACAACGAGGCTGAGTACGAGGCTGTTATTGCAGGTATAAATCTAGCTATCAAATATGGGGCTCGACGACTCGTTCTCCACTGCGATTCCCAACTCGTAGGGAACCAGGTCACTGGGACTTGCCAAATGAAGGAGCAGAGATTGCAAAAATATCAGTCAGAGATCCACAGATTAATGACTGAGTTCGACGAGTGCCGCTTTAAACAAATTCTGAGGGCACGGAACGTTGAAGCAGACGGTTTGGCAAAGTTGGCCGCAGCCACTAAAAACTTCAACAAAGAAAGCATGATCGCCCTCCTCCATTCAGCCATTGATCACACTGAGGTACTCTCTTTAAATTTGACTTGCGACTGGCGCAACCAATTTGTATCCTATCTGCAGGATGGTACACTCCTACACGACAAAAAAGAAGCCAAGAAGCTCCGCGTACAGGCCGCCAGGTATTGCCTGATAAACCACGACCTCTACAAAAGGACGTTTGGCGGACCCCTGGTCAAGTGCCTAGGGCCACACCAAACAAGACAAGTACTCGAAGATGTACACGAGGGTCACTGCGGTGCCTACGCTGCATAATACGAACCGGTTATTATTGGCCCACCATGAATAAAGAGGCAGCAGAATACGTTCGCCGATGCGAACAATATCAAAAGTACGCCCCCATGATACACCAACCAGGAGAGCCCCTCCACTCAGTCACTTCCCTATGGCCTTTCATCAAATGGGGAATGGACATAGTCGGTCCCTTACCAGCGGGACAAGGAAAGGTACGATTTCTATTAGTTTTAACTGACTACTTCTCCAAGTGGGTGGAAGCAGGTGCGTACACCCAAATACGCGAATAGGAAGTCATTGCCTTCATACGGAAGAATATCATCTGCCATTTCGGCATCCCCAAGGAAACCAGCTACGACAACGGACGACAGTTCGTCGGCCAGAAGATAATGAAATTCTTCGACAAATGGCACATTAAGCGAATACTCTCCACGCCATATCACCCCGCCACCAACGGCCAAGCAGAGTCTTCCAACAAAACAATATTGAACATACTGAAAAAGAAACTCGAGGAAGCCAAAGGGATATGTCCCGAGCTACTACCAGAAGTGTTGTGGGCACACCGGACCACACCAAAATCCTGCACAGGAGAAACACCATACTCACTGGTCTACGAAACCGACGCATTCATACCAGTCGAAGTCGGCAAACCAAGCTTGAGGTATTAACATACCAGCGGAGCAGAGAACGACATAAACAGGCTTCAAGACCTCAACGAGGTCGAGGAAGAAGAGAAATGGCCCACATAAGAATGGTGGCTCAGAAATAACAAGTTGAAAGATACTACAACAAAAGAGCCAAAGTAAGACCACTCAAAGTGGGAGACTACGTCCTCAAAGCCAATACATTGGCATCAAAAGACCCAAGCGAAGGAAAACTGGGTACCAACTGGGACGGACCCTACAAAATCATAGCAGCAGCAAGTAAATGAGCATTCCAATTAGAAAAAATGGAAGGAAAAACTCTCCAAAACAATTGGAATTTCACCCACCTAAAGTATTTCCATTTCTGAAAGGCGTCTCCCGAGTCGCACTCTTTTTCCCTTACCCGAGTTTTGTCCCAATTGGGTTTTCTCGAGGAGGTTTTTAATGAATCGGCAGAGGGGACACCTGGAGATATTTGCGGAACAAGTTTATCGTACCAATCATTCCATGCACTCTCCTGACTGACATGACAAAGGTACTGGACTAGCATGATCTCCAACGTGTAAACGGCTAAGGCCATCTCCAATGTATAAACGGCTAAGGCCATCTCCAACGTGTAAACGGCTAAGGCCATCTCCAACGTGTAAACGGCTAAGGCCATCTCCAACGTGTAAACGGCTAAGGCTATCTCCAACGTGTAAACAACTAAGGCCATCTCCAACGTGTAAACGGCTAAGGCCATCTCCAACGTGTAAATGGCTAAGGCCATCTCCAACGTGTAAACGGCTAAGGCTATCTCCAATGTATAAACGGCTAAGGCCATCGACAGTATTGTGGCTAAGGCCATCGTCGTCAATAAGTCGACCCAGCTCGACTACGACAAACGAGTGATTCAATGACAGTCTAAGTCACGTACATGGCTAAGGCCATCGACAGTATTGTGGCTAAGGCCATCGTCGTCAATAAGTCGACCTAGCTCGACTACGACAAACGAGTAATTCGACAACAGTTGAAGTTACGTACATGGCTAAGGCCATCGACAGTATTGTGGCTAAGGCCATTGTCATCAATAAGTCAACCCAGCTCGACTACGACAAATGAGTGATTCGACAACAGTCGAAGTCACGTACATGGCTAAGGCCATTGATAGTATTGTGGCTAAGGCCATCGTCTTCAATAAGTTGACCCAGCTTGACTACGACAAACGAGTAATTCGATGATAGCTGAAGTTACGTACATGGCTAAGGCCATAAATAGTATTGTGGCTAAGGCCATCGTCGTCAATAAGTCGACCCAGCTCGACTACAACAAACGAGTAATTCGACAACAGTCGAAGTTACGTACATGGCTAAGGCCATCGACAGTATTATGGCTAAGGCCATCACCGTCAATAAGTCGACACAGCTCGACTACGACAAACGAGTAATTCGATGACAGTCGAAGTTACGTACATGGCTAAGGCCATCGACAATATTATGGCTAAGGCCATCGTAGTCAATAAGTCGACCCAGCTCGATTACGACGAACAAGTAATTCGACGACAGTCGAAGTTACGTACATGGCTAAGGCCATCGACAGTATTGTGGCTAAGGCCATCGTCGCCAATAGTCACCAACCCCGTTCGACTACGGCAAAGGGCACGTAAATAACAGTTGAAGTGATGCCATTATTACCTAAAGCCACCACTATTTAGCATCGAAGCCTCCCCCTATCGGTGGATAACACAGACAACGTTCGAGAAGCACACTGTGAATCCTACAAGTAAGCGAGCATCCGCTCTACGGAGACGAGGTACCGAAAATAAAAGATACAAAAGGAAAAGAATAACAGCAAAAGTACAACTTTCATTATCATCCAAAAAATGTAGGTACAAAAGGAACCATTTATATTCCAAAATACAACAAAACAAAAATGTATACAAGTCCTAAGGGGATTCGCCATTTTGCTCACCGTCCCCCGCCTGACCGCCATCTCGTCCATTGCCGCCCCCCGGGTTGATAAGTTGCAGATATCCAGGACTCGGATCTTAGACGATTAACGTCTTCAGAATTATAGCCCGCCCGATCTGGGGAGTCGGAACTATACCCACAGGCTTCGCGGGCGACGCGATCTACGCGTCGTTCGTCCTGAACCTCCGCCTCAGTAGCTCGAACCGCAGCTAAGAACTCCTCGAGCACAACTAGTCTGGACTCGGCATATACCTACATCTCATGCGCTTCACGATGCGCATCCTCATCAGACCTTGGAGCAACAGTCCACTTAAGGGCTTCAATCTCATCCGCCCTAGTATCGAGCTCGGCGGTCAAGGCAGCGACCTTGGCTCGCAAATCAGCAGCTTCCGCCGCTACCCCACGGCCAACCTCCAATTCCTCTTCCTTCGATTGAAGAAGAGTCTCCAGCTCAATGTTCCGAGCCAAAGCAGCCATCAACCTGCTCCAGCTCGACCACCCTCCATTTCAGTTGGGCCTCCGACTACTCAAGGCCCTCACGGAACACCCGAAATTTTGGGTCCTGCTTAAGTAGGTCCGCCAGCGCCCGATGCTTGGCACGACACCGCTGGTACTTTTTAACCATCTTATTAAAAGTCGATTCCTTCCTTTGCACTCGCTGCCTCCTCTCTACCTCCAAAATGAGAGTCTAAAAAGGAGAAGAAAAAGTGGAAAGGCAAGTCAGTATGCATCAAAGTTAGCCTTACGACACACAAAGAAAACTGAAAGCTACCTGTAAGGTCGCGCCAGCGACCCTCCGGGATAGATCCCCGTCACTAACACCTTTCAGCATTTCACGCTCAGCAGCCGCACATAACAGGGTCATATCCATTGCGGGATGCTTGTTGTGTTGTAACATGTTATACCCTTCTGGGATTAGAATTCGGCTGTTGGATATACCTGCCGTCATCCCCAAATGGGCCGGACCCCTCGTTAACACATCTGCATCCCCATGGGCGGCCTCAGGGTCCACCGTCTCGGCACCGTCACCCACTTCTCCAACAGCAGCCGACGAACCACTCTCCGAAATGCGGGCTGGGCTGGCGTCGGTGAAAGCTCTCCTTTGGGGAGCCAACCTCCCAAAACGGATAGCATCGGCCATGAAAACTGGCCTCGACCCTTGACGGGGCTCACTCTCCCTCTCGTCTTCAGTTGCTATCCCCTTGCCCTTTATCAACTGTCGTCTTTTTCTCTCTGGCGGCTCCTAGCCTTTAGAAGTCTCCTCCACAAGCCGCGGGGACGGCATTAAAGGAGTCACTTCGCTTGCGGACGCCGCCACAGGCGCAACCTCCTGCTGAGGAACCTCAGGAGCGCCATCACTGAACGAGCCACAAGGTATGTCACCACCCTTAGAGTCAATCCCCGCCCTAGGCAAGGTAACGACAATTTTCTTCTTCTTAGGGGCGCTCCGACCTGCCAACACGAGTAAGTCAGGTAACAAAACCTAAGGGTACTTCCAAACCAAAGCCGAAGAATTACCTGACGGGTCATATCATTCATGAAATGCGGCCCAGGTACGACATTCCTCCGCATTAGGTATCATTCTTTCCACCCACGATTTAATATTGTCAATGAACTGGGGCGGAGAAGCCCTCACTACAAAAAAAGAGAAAAGAAAGAAATCACAGTGGCCGAACGGTCAAGGTCGCAAGTAGTCATGAATTCTACAAATAAAGGTACTTATGTTCCAGGTTCCATCTTTCTGGGAACCCTTCAGGGTTAGACACCAGGTGCTCTGTCCTGATGTAGAAGTACCTACGCCAAAAGCGGTGGTTAGTCTTGTCGTCAGATTTAACAACCAAGCCCTTTGTGCCACGACTTTTCAACTGTAGCATGGTAACCCTCAGGTAACCAGGGCTGAATAACTGTAAAAGGTAATGAACTGAGACGCCACACTCAGCCTTGGCCGCGTACGTAGTCATAATCCTGCACACCTTCAAGGTGTAAGGAGTAAGCTGAGCCGGACACACATTGAAAAAGCGGCAAAGCTCCTCCGCTAGAGGGTAGATCGGGAGACTATAACCGATCAAAAATGGGTACTCGTAAAATGTGCAGTACCCAGGCCTGTGCACATTGGCATAGTCCATCCCAGCCGGAGCCATTTCCACATAGTCCGGAATATGGTGCGTCGCTCGAAGATTGTCTAGATGGGATTGCAATAAATCACTATGCTCCCAGGGAAGGACTGGGCTTTTAGTTTGAAAATCCCTTCGAATATGCATCTCCTTTGGGAGGACGTTGTCTACAGTAAGGGGAACATGGGGTTTTCCTGCTTCTTCCTCCTCGCCACCGGAGGAGGGCGGAACCTTAGACGGGGCATTATCTTTTGTCTTTTTACTGCTCTGACGATGTTTTGTCATGTTATCCTATGTAAGAAACAAAACACTAACGACGAGAAGTGTGACTTCAAAGAAGTGGGAAAGTCTCACACGAAATAACGGTTGTTAGAAAGAAAGGTAAAGAAGTAAGCCAGAAAAGGTTTTCCAAAGGTTTGAAAGATGAAACAGATTGAACCTTCCCCCTATTTATAGGGTTAGGATACGCAAAAATCGAAAAGGCATGATTCAAAACGGGTGCGGGAAACCAGAACATCACATCATCCTCTGAACCGCCTCGGGAGTAAGTATAATAATGACGCATGCGGGTGATGACGTCATTTCGAAAAGGGAGTCACGCGTCAGCAGCTCGGCAATGTCATACATTTCATCTCATTCACGTTACCGCCCCCAGGGCGAGGTCAAATTCTCCAAAGACGAGGTTTGCATTTCCGCCCATTGAAGACGCCTACCGAATGCGCCTCCAACGAGCGGAGGGACTAACTGCATAGGGTCAAATTTGACCCTCAATGTCTCTACGCCGAAGGGTACGCCCATTGAGCATACGTCAACTAAAGCAAATGTACGACTTGGGCGTGGGGACAAAGGCGACGTCGTTTAAAACTCAGCGTCCTCATTAGGGGGACGTTGACTACATTTGTACTTTTATGATTATTTCGAGGAAGGCCTCCTGCTATATAAAGGAGACCTTCACATTGTAAAGGGGCATCATTATTATTCTCGAATAATACAACTCTCTGATTTTCTCCTACTCTCTCTCTATCTCTACATCTAACGAACACTTATTCTCGAGTTCATACTATCAGATCTACTACAATAATTTCATCTTTTCTATCTCTAGGTTTTATTATATTTGATTACGATTTACCC